>CAJQZJ010027982.1:4400250-4457420 GCA_907164525.1 Lophiomys imhausi | reverse complement strand
GAAGAAGAAGAAGAAGAAGAAGAAGAAGAAGAAGAAGAAGAAGAAGAAGAAACAGTATTAATGTGCCTGATGTAGTCTGATCACTTGGGCTGCCTGCTTGAAACTGAGTTTTGAATTATTAATGCTGAAAAGAGGAAAAACAGATTCCACATTGCTCTGTTTATATGTTAAGTGCCTCCAAAGGCCCATGTGTCTAAATACATTGTCTACAGCTAATAGTGCTGGTGTGGGAGTTTGAGAACCTTTTGGATATGGAGCTTGAGAATTATAAACAACCCTGCTTTTGGTCTAGGTTTCTGCTTCCTAGTCAGTTAAAATGAGAGCCATATGAATTACAAACTCTCTGTTCCCAAAGTATCTCCCAAATCTGTTGCCTCCCCAGTGTAATGGGTTGTTCCCTTTAAACTCTAAGTTTCTTCTTAAGCTTCCCTTAAGTTTCTTCTGTTCGGCATTTTGTCACAGTGATGAAAAAAATAGCTAAAACAATCTTTTGTTTAGAAAATATATGCAAATATAAAATATACATCTATAAATAAGAAAAAATTTAATGTTAGCATTTGTCAATTTTTGATTGTGTGAATACAAATACGTTTTAAAAATAAATACTTTTGAGGGGGATCCAAAATGGCAGCAGCCAGCATGGACACATTTTGAACGTGGGGAAAACAGCTATGACACCACAGAGTTATAAGACGCTGAGCAATAATCTGAGTGGCACAAACCCACTGGGTTTCACCCAGCGACCCAGAGACCATTAAATGTCCCTAGGTAGGACTCTCCTCCACTCTCTCAGATACTCAGAAAAACAGAGCAGCAGAAACCGTGGAAGCCACTAAATCTGGGAATCATCACCAGGAGAGGGACAGGATAAGAGCCACTCAAATACCAGCGAGCAGCTCTGAACCCTATATAGGGTTACTCACCAGCCTCCTGGGATCCCAGTTTCCACGCAGTCACTATTTACCAGGAGATTAGCGGAGCAGTGGGAACCATTGTGGTAGCAGGCAACAGCACGATCTGAGCATTGGGGTGGCAGCAGGTCCACAGCACAGCAGTTTTGGCAAACACAAGCATATTTGGGCTTCCTCAGAGGGGTGTTGGACATACATACAGGCCCCTCTATTGGATTTGCAGTCCCTGGGAAGAATGCTGCAGCTAGACAGAGCAGCAGGAAACACTTCTACCAGCAGGTTACGCTGCAGTTCCACTGCAGTGTACCAGAACTTGGAAGACAGTGGCTCCAATTGCCAGTATCCAAAGTCAGCTCCAGACAGCCGTAGGAGGAGCAGCAAGAGTGGGCAGAAAAACAGGTGGCCGGGTTGGAAGGCAGCTTTGATCTCCACAGGGTGCAAGCCCTGGGCAGGTTGTGGGGTTAATATCGGACTCCTTTGCTAGTGCTGGCCCTTCCAGTGGGAAACCAGATCTGCAGCATATATAGTTCCACCCCTGGAGCAGTGAGGTATTGGCCTGGGAGCACTGCTCAGTGACTCAGCCTAAGAACGTAGTGCTTAGGACTGAGAGTCACAGAGGTGCTCTGGGGACCATCTAGGCAGGCGCAGGCCCATCTGGTCTGGCCCAGCAGGATCAGAACCACCAGATACAAACACTGAGCTCCTCCCACTGGAAAACTGTACTCCCTCCCAGTTGGAGCCTTTTAGGACTCCAGCTGACAGACTCAACCCCCAAACTTAGGACCTCCAGAGTCCATAGCAGAGCCACTATATGCTGAATATGCAATCTGAAACACAGAGAGCTCTGACTCGTGAGCAGTGAAACAATCCTGGGCCATTGCTCATTGCCTGGGAGTGGGCTGCACCAACTCACAGTGCTTCTGGCTATTAGATGCACATTGACTCTGAGAAGCCCTGATAGCATCTGGGGAGGACCATAAATATGGTCCAACATGTAAGCTGCAGGGGAGCTATAACCCCACCAAACAGTCAGTGGCCTGCCAACCTGTAATGTCATCTATACAAGAACGAGTTGGATCCCAGGAACCTACGGGAACACATCCCACCACAACCCATGACCTGAGTCCACAATTGGGACAAAACAGGAAGGAGTGAGCTCTGCGAGACACACTGAGCACAAACCTACACACAAGGCCCCATCCAGCCTGTGGAAAGCTACAGATCACCAAACTATACAACTTCTACACCAAAGCCTGCCTCTTGGCACCAAGCCCAAAAGGCACCAGGAACAAATGGCTAAGAACAACCAAATGGCTAAAGGTCAGCAAAAGAACAGATCCAACAAAAGTCAGGGAAATATGACTCCAACAAAATGAACCTATGCTAGTACATCAAGCTCTGACCACTCCACCACTGCCGAAACACATGAAAACAATGACAAATCTATATTCTGGAAAGTGATAGAGTCCTTTCAAGAATAATTTAAATCTCTGAAGGAATTCAAGATTCCACAATTTTACAAGCTAAAGCAACAGAGAATACCGTTAGAGATCTCCAAGCCAAAGTGGCTCAACTTAACAGGAAAGAGACAAGACAACAAGCAAATTGGAGAAGGAAACATATAAAAGGAATGAAACGTTTCAAGACTTGAAACTAAGGTGGAAGCAATGAAGAAAACACAGTCAGAGATAAGAGTGGAAGTGGAGAATCAAGGGAAGAGAACAGGAACTACAGACATGAGTATCAAAAATAGGATACAAGAGATAGAAGACAGGATCTCAGGTGTGGAAGATTTGTTGGAAGAAATCAATACAACAACCAAATAAAATAAGAAAGGTAAAAAAGTTCTCACCGATAACATTCAAGAAATCAAGGACACAATGAAAAGATGGAACCTAAGATTTATAAGCATAGAGGAAAGAGAAGACTACTGACTCCAAAGTCCAGGAAACATCTTCAAAAAAATCATAGAAGAAAACTTCCCAAACCTAAAGGAGGAGATGCCAATAAAATTCCAAGAGAAATACAGAACACCAAACAGATTAGATCAGAAAAAAAACTCCTCTTGCCACATAATAATTGAAACTCTAAATTTATAGAACAAAGAAAGAATATTAAAAGCTGTAAGAGAAAAAGGTCAAGTGACATATAATGGCAGACCCATCAGAATTACACCTGATTTCTCCTCAGAAACTTTAAAAACCAGAAGGGCCTGGGCAGATGTCCTACAAGCCCTGAGAGAACATAGGTGCCCAGCCAGACTACTATACCCAGCAAAACTCTCTATCAACATAGATGGAGAAAACAAGATATTCCATGACAAAATCAAACTTAAACAGTATCTACCAACAAATCAAGCCCTACAAAAGATACTAGAAGGAAAATTCCAACCCAGAGAAGATAACTACATCCAAGAAAACAGAGGAAACAAAAACTCCACTGAAGCTAAACCAAAAGAAACCCAGAACTACCACCTACACCAAAATAATAGGAAATAACCTTTGGTCATTAATATCCATCATTATCAATGGATGTAACTTTTCAATAAAAACATACAGGGTTACAGATTGGATCCATAAACAAGACACATTATTTTGCTGCATACAAGAAACACACCTCACTAACAAAGATAGATGCTACCTCAGAGTAAAGGGTTGGGATAAGGTTTTCCAAGCAAATGGAACAGGAAGCAAGCTGGAGTAGCCATCTTAATATCAAACAAAATATACTTTCAAATGAAGTTAATCAAAAAAGATAGAGAAGGGAATTACATACTCATTAAAGGAAATATTCATAAAGAAGATATCACAATATTGAACATCTATGCCCCAAATACAAAGGCACCTATATTTGTAAAATAAATTCTTTGTAAAAGCTCAAATCACACATTGGTGCCCACACATTAGTAGTGGGAGACTTCAACACCCCACTCACAACAATGCACAGATCATCAAGACAGAAACCAAACAAGGAAAAAATGAGTCTAACAGAAGTCATGATCCAAATGGACCTAACAGATATCTGCAGAACGTTTCACCCAAACACAAAAGAATACACCTTCTTCTCAGCACCACACGGAACCTTCTCCAAAACTGACCATATAATCGGACACAACGCAAGCCTCAACAGATACAAGAAAATTAAAATAACACCTTGTATCTTATTAGACCACCATGGAATAAAGCTGGACTTCAACAACAACAGAAACAACAGAAAGCCTACACACACAGGGAAATTGAACAACTCTTTACTAGATGACTACTGGGTCAGGGAAGAAATAAAGAAGGAAATCAAAGACTTCTTAAAATCCAATGAAATTGAAGGCACAACATACCTAAACCTATGGGACACAATGAAAGCTTTGCTAGGAGGAAAGTTCATAGCAGTAAGCACCTTCAAAAAGAAAATTGTGAAAGCTCATATTAGTGAATCAACAGCTAAACTGGATGAATTGAAAAAAAAAAAAAAAAAGAAAAGAAGAAGCAAACACTCCCAACAGGAGCAGAAGGAAGGAAATTATCAAACTTAGGGCTGAAATCAACAACTTAGAAACAAAAAGAACAATACAAAGAATCAATGAAACCAAGTTTGGTTCTTTGAAAAAATCAACAAAATAGACAAACCCTTAGGCAAATTAACTAAAATGCAGAGGGAAAAAACCCAAATCAAAAAAATCAGAAATGAAAAGGGACAAATAACAACAGACATTGAGGAAATCCAGAGAATCTTAGGTCCTACTTTAAAAATCTATACTTCACCAAATTTGAAAAGCTAGGTGAATTGGACATTTTTCTTGATAGATTCCATGTTCTGAAGTTAAATCAAGATCAGGTTAATAGATTAAACAGCCTTATACCCCTAAGGAAATACAAAATCTCCCAACCAAACAAAACCCAGGGCCAGCCGGTTTCAGTACAGAATTCTACCAGAACTTTAAAGAAGAGCTAATACCAATAATCTTTAAACTCTTTCACAAAATAAAATCAGAAAGAACACTGCCAAACTCATTCTATGAGGCCACAGTCACCCTGATTCCTAAACCACAGAAAGACCCAACAAAGAAAGAGAACTTCAGACCAATGTCCCTCATGAACATAGATGCAGAAAGTACTTAATAAAATACTGGCAAACCAATCCAAGAACACATCAACAGTATAATACACCATGATCAAATAGGCTTCATCCCAGGAATACAGGGATGGTTCAACATATGAAAATGCATCAACGTAATTCACCATATAACCAAGTTGAAAGAAAAAAACCACACACATGATAATCTCACTAGATGCTGAAAAAGCATTTGACAAAATCCAACACCCCTTCCTGCTAAAAGTCCTGGAGAGAACGGGCATACAAGGACCACACCTAGAAGTAATAAATGTGACATACAGCAGGCCAGTAGCCAACATCAAATTAAATGGAGAGAAACTTGAAGCATATCCTCTAAACTTAGGGACAAGACTTTCACCATATTTCTTCAACATAGTATTTGAAATTCTTGCTAGAACAATAAGAGAGCTAAAGGAGATAAAGTTGATACAAATTGGAAACCAAGAAGTCAAATTATCTGTATTTGCAGACAATAGGATAGTATACATAAGCGACCCTGAAAATTCCACCAGAGAACTCTCACAGCTTATAAACACCTTTATCAAGGTGGCTGGATACAAAATTAATTCAAAAAAATCAGAAGCCCTTCTTTATACAAAAAATAAATGGGCTGAGAAAGAAATCAGGGAAACAACATCCTTCACATTAGCTACAAACAATATAAAATATCTGGTGATAACTCTAACCAAGCAAGTGAAAGACCTGTATGAGAAGAACTTCACATCCTTGAAGAAAGAAATTGAAGAGGCCATCAGAAGATAGAAAGATCTCTCATGTTCATGGATAGGTAGGATCAACATAATAAAAATGGACATCCTACCAAAAGCAATATACGGATTCAATGCAATTCCTATCAAAATACCAACACAATTCTTTATAGTCCTGGAAAAAGCAATTCTCAACTTCATATGTAATAACAAAATCTCAGAATAGCTAAATCAAGCCTGTACCAAAAAACAAAACAACAACAACAACAACAACAAAAACCCATCTGGAGGCATCACCATCCCAGATTTCAAGCTGTACTACAGAGTAATAGTAATAAGAACAGCATGGTACTGGTATAGAACCAGACCAGTGAATCAATGGAATCGAATTGAAGATCCATAAATGAACCCATACACCTAAGGTCTCTTAATTTTTGACAAAGAAGCCAAAACCTTACAATGGAAAAAGAACAGCATCTTCAACAAATGGTGCTGGTCCAACTGATGTCGACAGGTAAAAGAATGAAATTAGACCCATACTTATCACTTTGTACAAAGCTTAAGTCTATTTGGATCAACGACCTTAACATAAGGCCAACACACTAAATCTATTAGAAGAGAAAGTGGGGAAAACCCTCAAACTCATCAGCACAGGTGGCAACTTCCTTAACAGAACACCAACAGCTCAGGCTCTAATATCAACAATCAATAAATGGGATGTCATGAAACTGAAAAGCTTCAGTAAGGCAAAAGACACTGTCATTCGAATAAAATGGCAACTTACAGATTGGGAAAATATCTTCACCAACCCCACATCTGACAGAGGGCTAAAATCCAAAATTTACAAAGAACTCAAGAAATTAAATGCCAAGAAAGCAAATAATCTAATCAAAAAATGGGGAAGCGAGCTAAACAGAAATTTCACAAAGGAGGAATCCCAAATGGCTGAGCGACACTTGAGGAAGTGCTCAGCATCCTTGATCATCAGAGAAATGCAACTCAAGATGACTCTGAGGTTCCATCTCACACCTGTCAGAATGGTTAAGATCAAAAGCTCAAATGACAATACATGCTGGCGAGGGTGTGGAGAAAGGGAAACCTTCCTTCATTGCTGGTGGGAGTGCAACTTGTGCAACCACTATGGAGGTCAGTCTGGAGATATCTTAGAAAATTTGGAATAGCTCCACCTCAGGATCCAGCCATACCACTTCTGGGTATACATCCAAATGATCCCTCACTGAATCATAAGGAAGTTTCCTCATCTATGTTCATAGCAGCCTTATTTGTAATAGTAAGAAACTGTAAACAACCCAGATGTCCCTCAACCGAAGAATACATTACAAAACTGTCATACATCTACACAATGGAATACTACTCAGCTATCAGAAACAACGAAATCATGCAATTTGCAGCCAAATGGATGGAGCTAGAGAAGCTCATCCTGAGTGAGCTAACCCAGACCCAGAAGGATGCACATGGCATCTATTCACTTATACTTGGATTTTAGCCACATAGTACAGGATAACTATACTACAACCAATGCACCAAAGGGAACATGAATATAGACTTTTTATCCTGTCAGTGAGACACTTTGCCCTAGTGGTCCTGCCTTATATGCCCCCAGTGTATGAGGAGGCTCTGGGCTAAACTGGAGTGGGGGACTGTTATGTAGGGACACTGAACTCCAGAGGAGAGGGATAGAAGGGATAGGGGGTAGAGGGTGGGAGGGCGGGACTGGGAGGGTTGTAAAGAGGACACTATGATGGAGATGTAACCTGAAGTAATAAATAATTAAATTAAAATAAGCAAATAAATCCTTTTATTTTAAGTGAACATAAAGAAATAGTAAACACTATAAATTAAAATATGAAACAAAGTAGTAATATCAAAATGCAAATTTAAAATAAATATTTCAAGCTTCTAAAATATAGTAAATCTATACAAATTCTTATCCGATTGTATTTTGTGTTTATGTATCTCTAATTTATGTATATATATATATATGCACAGTTTCATCTTTTAGACATATCAGATTTGTCATCATAATCGATAAAAGATATTTCCTAGAATTTTTCCACTGACTTGTGTTTCAAGTTGAATCTATAGATTGGTCCTCTCAGCAATCTTTTGGAAGACAGCAAATTCCCACCCAATATTCCCCCCTCTAATCCTAAGCTAACTCTGAACTCCTTGTCTAGCATTTTCCAAGTTTGCACTCTTTCATACTTCCTATCGAGTGTATAGCTTCATAAAAACTTAAAGAATGATTGGCATTCTTCCTGGAACGTCCCAAATCAACTCTACACTCATAAGAAGACAAGTGCAGGTAAGATAGCAAGAACTGTGTACTGAAAAGTCTTTCCTGCAGGACAAAATTTAGTTTGAATTTCTACTGTATGTTATCCACTTTCCAATCAACAAAATAATATGAGTTGTCTATGTCTAAATTCCTTAGTAACTTAACATTGTGCTAATGGACATCTGCTCCTTTGGTCGCAAAGTGGCTACATTCATACATTTCTAATAGTTCTCACTCTCTGGTCAGTCTCACAAAGAGGAAGGGGAAGAATTGACAATTTGACAAAGTGAGCAAGAATCAAATATTATTTACATAAGACTCAGGAAACTAGGTAATAGGAGAATGTGTCTAAGCCCAAATACTTTTTTGAGAATAACTGCTGTCAGCTTTCGTATGCTGCATTTCTGATAATGACAACCAGTGTCTTTGCTTTTAATTACAACTGAACAGACAAGAAAGGCAAGCAGCAAAATAGCACAAGTGATTTAATGGCAGCTGGTTTCAAACTAATCATCATGTTGCAGGACAGAGATGCAAAATGCTTCTTAATAAGTCATGCTGTAAGTGCCCATGTGCAACTGTTTTTGTTTTTGTTTGTTTTTTTTTGTTTCTGCTATTTATTTTTTTATTAGGAAAGTGGAGGCATGAGTCCAAATAAATAAAAATTAACAAGGAAATAATCATTTCTCCTATGAAATCTTACCTTAAGTAATAAAAGAAAATTTAACCAAAACCATTTTATTGGTGTATTTTTTTATATTTTGAAAGAAAAGTTTCTTCATGCCTATAAAATAGAGTGAGTCTATAACTTTATATGATAAGTAAAGCTTTTAAAATTTAAAAAATTTTATATCTATAAAGCAAGCCTAGGAAGTAGTAATTTATTCAAAATAATAGGAGAATGGAAAGCTTTAGGATTAAA
The DNA here is from genome assembly GCA_907164525.1 of Lophiomys imhausi. Taxonomy (NCBI): domain Eukaryota; kingdom Metazoa; phylum Chordata; class Mammalia; order Rodentia; family Muridae; genus Lophiomys; species Lophiomys imhausi. The sequence continues at coordinate 4,448,471 of CAJQZJ010027982.1, read as the reverse complement.
TAATAACTTCTGATGCAAACTTTAGTGTTTGTAGACTTGACAATAGCAATACTATTCCCAACGCCATTAAATTCTTAATGACACAAGTTTCAAAGAAAAGTAAAAACCATTATTATAGTAAAGTCTTTAAAATATGCATTACGGAAAAAGTGACAATAATGTGTTTATAGTCGCTAAGATACCCATAGCTCAAATGCCTGTTTCTTGAGTTTGAGAAGGCAATAGAAACTATTATAATGCTTCTTATGAGAAAGAAAGCCAATATGAGTCAATTACTTGGTGCTCCAATAGTATATATTTTTCTATATCTCATACTAAATAAAGACGATTTAGGAAAACCTTTTTTTTAATCTATATAATTTGATAAAATGGTCAATTGTCAAGCTATATGATAAATATTAAGACAGCCTCATGCACTGCATTCTCCATCTTGAACTTCCTAATAGATTTTGAACAAGGGACTGGGTATTTTTTTTTATGTTTATTTATCACTTCAAGTTACATCTCAATCACAGTGCCCTCTTTCCACCCTCCTACCCTCTCCCCCTGCCACCTATCCTTCTCCTCTGGAGTGGGGTGTCCCTACATATCAGCCACCACCTCCCCCAGTTCAGCAGTCAAATGAGGGCTAAGAGCTCCTCTTCCACTGGGGGCCTACATGGCAGCACCACTAAGGCAAAGTGTCCCACTAACAGGTAACAAAGTCTATGCTCCTGTTCCTTTTGGTGGGTTGGTTGTAGGATGGTTATCCTGTACTATATGGATAAAATCCAATTATAAGTGAATAAATGCCATATGCATCTTTCTGAATCTGGGTTAGCTCACTCAGGATGAGCTTTTATACTTCCATCCATTTGGCTGCAAGTTGCATGATTTCCTTGTTTCTAATATCTGAGTAGTATTGCATTGTGTAAATGTACCACAGTTTTCTGTGGGACTGGGTGTTTTTATTCTGTGTGGTGCCCTTCTAATTATGTAGCTGGTCCTGAGAAGGAGTGCTGGATAATCTGCATTACAAATATTCACTCGGCACATTTTTGAATCGGGTGTAAGCAGACCTCAGTGATACACACTGAAGACTCAGAAGAATTATTATTAAGATTACAAAATAACAAGCAAGACAATGTTTACTATGGGTCCTCTTGTCATCTAGGAAATGGAGAGTATGTTATATGGAGGGAACAGAAACTGCAGGAGATAAAATCATTTTATCATAGAATTCATTTATACCAGTGACTTTCAAGAAAGGCAAACCATTATATTAAGCAGGATTCCTGAAGTTATGAGACAAATTAGTCTGCATATCTAGGAGATTTAAAGGGAGTGGAACCAGTGCGAAAAATCACAGATTATGATCAGTAATCTCTCAAACTATAAATTTAGTGTGATTCCTGAATCAACTATCAATAAGAAACCAAAGGGAAAATCATCGTAAGTGAAGTAGCTCAGATGAATTCTGTGAATCATCAAGCTGACCTCAGCAACTTGCTCTTGTATGAGAGATTGAGAAGATGTAAGATTACTAAACATGCTGAACAAACACTAAACTCCATCACCAATATTAGGGATTCTCAGTTATTATTCCTGTCAATGTGAAGGCAATAGCGAAAGTACAGACAGTCTAAACAGGGAAAGAGCTTAATTTCCTGTCCTTGCTGTATCTCTGGCTGCTTGGAATCACAACCTGTTTTGATCTAACTGTTCCACAGCAACACAGTGCCTCAGGCATCCTTGTGAGTTCTCAACACAGGCTAATCTCATCAAGCTTCAGTCACCAATTTGTTTGAGTACTTGTGTATAGATTTTCAGCTCCACTAGTTTTTTTAACCAGGCTTTACTCCTATTAAGTAGCCATTCTTGGCATATCATAGAAATGCGTACTTGCTCAAAACAATCCACACCCCTTGGGAAAAGTCTGTAATTTATAACAAAAGATATAAAGTCATGCAGCATAGTGGAGCCTTGGAGATTTATTCATATTCTGTTTTGCTTCTTTTTTTCTCCATCAAAAAAAACAATTTTCAAGCTGGCAGATCTAGAACAAACATCATTAGGAGGGAATTGAAGTACAAGATAGGTGCAGAGATAATAAGGGAGCACTTTACAGCTTTAATTTAAGCTTTCAAGCTCACATAAATTATTTCCCAGGATATGTAAATGACTTGCAGGTGTGATCAAGTAAGTATTGCTGTTAAATTCTAAGGAAGGATAGAAAAAAGAGGAGGCTCCAGCACTACACATATGAGCAAACATATTCAGATGTCTCAGGTAACTGTATAAGTCAGATGTGGCAGAAATGGATTCTAGAAAGTTAGTGTGTATGAATAAGCTCCTGGCAAATTCTTTTTCTTTCTCTTTTCTTTTCTTTTCCTTTGGAGACATAGAGGAACAGAGTTTCATGCAGTTCAAGCTGGCTCAGACTTGAATACTTTATTTTGCTGGTAATAATCTTGCATTCCTAATCTGCTTGTCTTGAGAGTGCCAGAATTTTAGTGAGCTTCCATGTCTGGTCAATTTCCTGAGAAAGATATAAGCAATCCATGAGTGGCTCACTCTAATGCAGGGCCCTATTTACATAGCTCAACTCTGAACCTTCAAAGCATCTCGTAGGTGTGCCCTTAGCAAGGAAGTTCATGTTTGAGGTCAGCATAAATTTACTGAGAAGTAAACACATTGCTGGACTCGGATTCTCATTATTGGTTTTACTACTCAGGAATTGTAAAAACAATCCCAATAACTTCTAAAATCAGCATAACTCAACGTTTTTATTTCATTTGTGTCTGTATGGGTCATGGGTTGTCTGGCTTTGCTTTTAGATATCATTTCCACTCTAGAATTCAAGCTGCCCAAAGGGCCACCTGTCAGAACACTGCTAGTTACAGAAGCAGAGTAAAATAGAGGCCATTTTGGGGAATGGCAAAGGCTTTCTCATTGTGTTCACCTAAAAGTAATACCTGCACCTGAGCACATATGAATAGTCTAAGGAATAGCCATACCTGCTGTCAGTGGAAAGGAAAATGCCTCATGGAACTAAGAATAATGTGATTTAAAGTGCCAGTGTGTCTATGATTATGCTATTTGTAAAATGGAACCTATAGTAGCCACTTGTAGAGATACAAAATTTCTTCTATAATACTGTTTAAAATTATGAAATGCCATGCTACTTTGTGTCTGTAAACCAAGTTAAATGTAATCCTAAGCTTCAGTTCTCAGTCATGAGTAATTAAAATTCAGTTCTGTTTAGGGTAAAAATGAAAGGAAAAGTAGCATCTTAAAGCAGCACAAATATCCATGAGCTTTTCAACCTGGGTTTTGAAAACAAAGCAACCTTAGCTACTTTGCATCTTAGTATGAACATAGCTGAGAAATAAGTTGTCTTATCTTACACTATTCCTTAGAAAGTTGTATCTCTCAGTCTGTGGTGGTTTGAATGAAAATGGCCCCAACAGGTTCATAAATTTGTTTTTCTATTTCGAGACAGGGTTTCGCTGTGTATATCCCTGGCTGTCCTGGAACTTTCTTTGTAGACCAGGCTAGCCTCAAACTCACAGAGATCCACCTGCCTCTGCCTCCTGAGTGCTGGGATTAAAGAGGTGCTCCATTTACTGATTGTTGGTCTTAGAGCCTGAGCTATTGGTTCCCTGTTCAGGATGTTGTCACCTGTGCCAATAAGTTCTAGGCTTTCCCCAAATTTCTCTTCTATTAGATTTAGTGTGTTTGGCTTTATGTTAAGGTCTTTGTTCCACTTGGACTTAAGTTTTGTGCAAGGTGATAAATATGGGTCTATTTGCCTCCTTTTACGTGTGGCCATCCAGTTAGACCAGCACCATTTGTTAAAGATGCTGTCCTTTTTCCGTTGTATGGCTTTGGCTTCTTTGTCAAAAATTAGGTAACCATAAGTCTGTGGATTCATTTCTGTGCCTTCAATTCGATAATATTGATCCACTGGTTTGTTTCTGTACCAGTAACATGCTGTTTTTATTACTATAGCTCTATACTATAGCTTGAAATCTGGGATGGTGATACCTCTAGATTTATTTTATTGTAAAGAATTGATTTAGCTATTCTGGGTTTTTTGTTATTCCATATGAAGTTGAGAATTGCTTTTTCCAGGACTATAAAGAATTGTGTTGGTATTTTGATAGGAATTAAACTGAATATGTATACTGCTTTGGCAGGATGGCCATTTTATTATGTTGATCCTACCTATCCATGAGCATGGGAGATCTTTCCATCTACTGATGTCCTCTTCAATTTCTTTCTACAAGGACTTGAAGTTCTTGTCATACAGGTCTTTTACTTGTTTGGTTAGAGTTACCCCCAGGTATTTTATATAGTTTGTGACTATTGTGAAGGGCGTTATTTCCCTAATTTCTTTCTCAGCCCATTTTTTTTTTTTTTTGTATAAAGAAGGGCTTCTGATTTTTTTTTTTAATTAATTTTGTATCCAGCCACCTTGCTGAAGGTGTTTATTGGTTGTTGGAGTTCTCTGGTGGAATTTTTGGGGTCTCTTATGTATACTATCATATCTTCTACAAATACGGATAATTTGACTTCTTCGTTTTCAATTTGTATTCCCTTGATCTCCTTTAGTTGTCTCATTGCTCTAGCAAGAACTTCAAGTACTATGTTGAAGAGATATGGCAAATATGGGCATCTTTGCCTTGTACCTGAGTTTAGAGGAAATGCTTTAAGTTTCTCTCCATTCAATTTGATATTGGCTACTGGCTTGCTATATAACCTTTATTACTTCTAGGTATGGTCCTTGTATACCCATTCTCTTCAGGACTTTTAGCATGAAGGGATTTTGGAGTTTGTCAAAAGTTTTTTCAGCATTTAGTGAGAGGATCATGTGATTTTTTTTCTTTTACCTTATTTATATAGTGAATTACGTTGATGGATTTTTATATGTTGAACCATCCCTGCATTCCTGGGATGAAGTCTACTTGATCATGGTGTATGATACTTTTGATGTATTCTTGGATTCTGTTTGCCATTATTTTATGTTCATGTGGGAAATTGGTCTGAATTTCTCTTTCTTTGTTGGGTCTTTTGTGTGGTTACAAATCAGGGTCACTGTGGCCTCAAAGAATGAGTTTGGCAGTGTTCCTTCTGATTCTATTTTGTGAAAGAGTTTGAAGAGTGTTGGTATTAGCTCTTCTTTGAAGGTTGGTAGATTTCTGTGCTGAAACCATTTGGCCCTGGGCTTTTTTTGAATGGGAGATTTTTAATGACTGTTTCTATTTCCTTAGGGGTTATAGAACTGTTTAATCTGTTAACCTGATCTTGATTTAACTTTGGTAGGTGGAATCTATTTTTAAAAATTGTCCATTTCACCTAGGTTTTTAAATTTGTTAGAGTACAGAACTTAAAGTAATACCTAAAGATACTCAGGATTTCCTCAATGTCTGTTCTTATTTGTCCCTTTTCATTTCTGATTTTGTTGATTTGGGTTTCTTTCTTTCTTTCTTTCTTTCTTTCTTTCTTTCTTTCTTTCTTCTCTGCCTTTTAGTTAATTTGGCTTAGGGTTTTTCTATTTTGTTGATTTTTCGCAAAGAACCAACTCTTGGTTTTGTTGATTCTTTGTATTGTTCTTTTTGTTTCTAAGTTGTTAATTTCATCCTTAAGTTTGGTGATTTCAGGCATTCTGCTCCTCTTGAAAATTTTTGCTTCTTTCTTTTTTCCAGTTCTTCCAGTTTCTGCTGTTAATTTGCTAATATGAGCTGCCATTTCTTTTTGAAGGTACTTAGTGCTATGAACTTTCCTCCTAACACTGCTTTCATTGTGTCGCATAGGTTTGGGTATATTGTGTCTTCATTTTCTTTGTATTTTAAGAAGTCTTTGAGGGCTGGGGAGATGGCTCAGCCATTAAAGGCTAGGCTCACAAACAAAAATATAAGAAGTCTTTGTTTCCTTCTTTATTTATTACCTGACCCAGTAGTCACTGAATACAGAGTTGTTTAGTTTCCATGAATGTGTAGGCTTTCTGTTATTTCTGATGTTGTTGAAGTCCAGCTTTATATTATGGTGCTTGATAAGATACATGAGGTTATTTCAATTTTCTTGTATCTGTTGTGGCTTGGTTTGTGTCTGACTATATGGTCGATTTGGTGGAAGGTTCTATGCAGTGCAGAGAAGAAGGTGTATCCTTTTGTGTTTGAGTGAAATGTTCTGTAGATATCTGTTAGGTCCATTTGGTTCATGACCTCTGTTAGACTCATTATTTCTCTATTTTGTTTCTGTCTCAATGACCTGCCCATTGTTGTGAATGGTATGTTGAAGTCTCCCACTACTAATGTGTGGAAATCAATGTATGGTTTAAGCTTTAGAAGAGTTTCTTTTACCAACGTTGGTACCTTTGTATTTGGGGCATAGATATTCAGTATAGAGATGTCATCTTCATGAATTTTTCCTTCATGTGTATATAGTGCCCTTCCCTATCTTTTTGATTAACTTCAGTTGAAAGTCTATTTTATTCGATATTAGGATGGCTACTCCAGCTTGCTTACTGGGTCCATTTGCTTGGAAAATCATTCCCAAACTCTTTACTCTGAGGTAGCATCAATCTTTGATAGTGAGATGCATTGCTTGTATGCACCAAAATGATGGGTCTTGTTTATGGATCCATTCTGTAAGCCTATGTCTTTTTATTGGGGAGTTGAGTCCATTGATAGTAAGGGTTATTAATGACCAAAGGTAGTTATTTCCTGTTATTTTGATGTAGGTAGTGGTTGTGTGTTTCTTTTGGTTTAGCTGGAGTAGAGGTTTTTGCTTCCTCTGTTTTCTTGGGTGTAGTTATCTTCTCTGAGTTGGAATTTTCCTTCTAGGATCTTCTGAAGGGCTGTATTTGTGGGTAGATATTGTTAAAATCAGTTTTGTCATGGAATATCTTATTTTCTCCATCTATAGTGATAGAGAGTTTTGCTGATATAGTATCTGGCCGGGTGCTTATGTTCTCTTAGGGCTTGTAGGACATCTTCCCAGGCCCTTCCAGCTTTTAAAGTTTCTGAGGAGAAGTCAGGTGTAATTCTGATCGGTCTGCCATTATATGTTACCTGACCTTTTTCGCATATAGCTTTTAATATTCTTTCTTTGTTCTGTACATTTAGAGTTTCAACTATTATGTGATGAGAGGAATTTATTTTCTGCTGTAGATGTTTGGTGTTCTGTATGCCTCTTGAAATTTTACCAGCATCACTTTCTTTAGATTTGGGACGTTTTCTTCTATGATTTTGTTAAAGATATTTCCTGGACCTTGGGGTCTGGAGTCTTCTCTTTCCTCTATGCCTATAACTCTTGGGTTCTGTCTTTTCATTGAGTTCTTGATTTCTTGCATGTTGTGGGTGAGAACTTTTTTAAATTTCTCGTTTTCTTTCATTGTTGTACTGATTTCTTCAATCGAATCTTCCATGTCTGAGATTCCATCTTCCACCTCTTGTATCCTATTTTTGATATTCAATACTGTAGATGTTCTTTTCCCTTGATTTTCCACCTCCATGCTTGTCTATGTTTGTGTTTTCTTTATTGCTTCCACTTCCAATTTCAAGTCTTGAACAATTTTATTCATTTTATATGTTTCCAGTTTCAATTTGTTTGTCTTTGTTTGCAAATCTTTCAAATCTTTCCACTCTCTCATTGTCTTCTCTCTTTCCTGTTCTTGTTGGGCTTAGTTGGCTTGAAGGTCTCTAAAGGTGTTTTCCATTGCTTTAATTTGTAAAATTCATTATTCTTTAAATTCTTTCAGGGATTTAATTTCTTCTTGTAAGAACTCCATCATTTTCCTAAGTATAGATTTGTCATCATTTTCATGTGTTTCAGCTGTGGTAGGATGTTCAGGGCTTACTATGTTAACCTCACTGAATTTTGTTGGAGTCCTATTTCCCTGATTTTTGTCAGTTTTGTTCTTTTGCTGACCTTTAGCCATCTGACTAACCTTAGCTGATTGTTCCTGATTGCTTCTGGACCTGGTGCCAAGGAGGGAGTTTTTTGTGTAGAGTCTGTGTAATCTTGGTGGTTTGTAGCTTAACACCAGTTAGGTGGGGTCTTGAGTTGTTAGCTGGGTGTCAGTGCCCCCCCCCCAATTTCACCCCTTCCTGTTGCGTCCCAACTGGGGACTCAGGTTGGGGATTGGGTGGGATGAGTTATTCAAGCCTGTAGGGTCTTGGGTTCTGGCAGGTCTTCAGAGTGATGTCGGTGGGGCTTGGAGGACCAGGAATTATAGGCTAGAACTGCAGTTCTCCTGCAGCTTGTGTGTCTGCTCCAAGAGTCAGGTCTGTGGTCATGGTCCCCCCAGTCGGCTTCTTCTAGGTGGCCCCCAGGGCACCTCTGTGCCTCTCGGCCCTGAGCAGTAAGCCGTTGTAGTCTGTATTGCTCAGACAGTGCACAAAGGCCAAGAACTCGCTGCTCCAATCCAGGAGCTATTGATACTGAAGACAGGGTATCCGGCTGAGAAGCGGCAAGGTACACTAGCTACAAAATGAACACCACAACCTGTCCACTGGGCTTGGACTCTTGGAGCTCCAAGGCTTTTAACTTGACCAACTGTCTTTCAACCTGCTCTGATCTTACTGTTTCAGTGGCACTGGTGGTCCTCTTTTGGGTGCTGAAGTGACTGGGTGAATGCTGTGTGCTTAGGAAGCTGGGAGGTACCTCTACCTGGCAGTTGGGGCTGCCTGCCAAGGTCCTGCAGTGATCAGACTGCTAGACACTGAACCATTGAAGGAAGAGCAACTCTCTGCTCTGTCTGGACGAAATGCCCTTCCCCATGATTGCATATCCAGTACAGGGACCTGTATGTCCAATATCTTTCTGGGTAAGCCCAGACATGCTTGTACGCTGCTCTGCTGGAGATAAATCTTGGTGATCCCGAAGTTCTCCTGTATGGAATGTCAGCATGGAATCTGGGTGCTCCGGATACTGGTGAGCATCCATGTCTTGGATTTGAAGCGACTCGCTGGGTATTTGAGTGGCTCATGCCCATTTCTGTGCCAGGCTCTGAGTGTGCTTCAAGCCTCTGCTCCAGGCCGCGGCCTCTGTACTAGGCCCCAGACCCCTGCTCCAGGGCTCTGGCCTCTGCTCCTGGTCCCCGGCTTCTGCTCCACGCCGCCACCCTCTGCTTTGTGTCCGCAGCCTCTGCTCCGGGTCCCCTGCCTCTCCTCTGTGCTTCAGGCCTCTGGTCCCCACCACAGTGTTTTTAAATTTACAAACATCCTCTCAAAGTTTCTATCCTCTTATTCTACTTTTAGAACAGTTCAGAAGTTAGCCTTTTGTTGGACAAATATATCATTTAATTAATCCAATTCATAAATTATAAGTATTTACTTAGTTAACAAAACATGCTTTTCTAATTTTCCAATTATAGAATTGAATATTTAGTTTAATTTTAGTGAGAGTTGGTATCACTAACATACAGTAAAATAAGCTTTACTATGATACAAATTGTAAATCATGAAACTGAGAAAAATAGGGCTTATTTTTCCTTCTATATACTTAATATCAGATGCAAGATGACAATCAAATTAAAACTTTAAGGAAAAATAAGCATATTTTAAATAAAAATACTTTAAGAAAAAGTATTAAGGCAAAAATCCTTTCACTACTTACTGGTTCTGATTTTTCTGACTCCTCTCACCTCTACCAGCACCTACACTCATGTGCACATACAAACACACAGACTGCCTACACATATACACAATTGAAATAATAAAATAAATCTTTAACAAATTCAATACTATAATAACAGTGATTATTTTCCCAAACAACAAAAAACACATGAACATGCATTGCTTTTCAAATGGGTTGAGTAACTGTTTTCTTGTTTTTAACACTTCCTTTTATTGAGAATATATTTTTCCATATTATATATCCTATTTATGGTTTATGCTCCCTCTCCTCAGTTCCTCTCCACTTCCCGTCCTATCTGAATACACCCCCCTTTTTGTCTCCCCTTAGAAAACAAACAAGTTTCTAATGGTTAATATTTAAATGAAATAAGGTAAAATATAATACAATGAAATAAAAACTAACACATAGGACTAGGACCAAACAAACAGAGGGAAAAGAGCCAAAGAAAAGACACAAGAGACAGATATGATATCTGATACAGAGACTCACTTGTTTGCATGCTCAGGAATCCCATAAAAACACTAAATTGGAAGTCATAAAATATGTGCAAAGGACCTATGTGGTAAAAAAGAGAGATGAGAGAAATCGAAAGGCTGGGCCTGGTATGAATCTTAAAAGCTGAAAGCCTACCCTAGTGACACATCTTCTCTCCCTTGGCCTTGTCTCTCTTCCTGTTGGCTGTGGTTCAGAGTGTAAAGCTCTCAGCTACTGATAACAAAAGACTAACCCTGGGAATCTGTAAGGAGCCATCCACAGTCTTCTGGGTGGCAGTGATGGCATGGACTGTGATCATGAGAACTTACACAATGCCAAAGTTGTCATGGATGGCCTTGGCCAGGGGGCTAAGCAGTTGCTGGTGCTGGAAACATTGTTGACTAACTTGAGTGAGTTGTCATATTTCTCATGGTTCACACCCATCACAAACATGTGGGCATCAGCAGAAGGAGCAGAGATGGTGACACATTTGGCCCCACCCTTCAAGTACACCCTGGACTTCTCCATGATAGTGAAGACACTAGTAGACTCCACAGTATACTCAGCACCAGCATCACCCCATTTTATGTTGGTGGAATCTCAGTCCTGAAAGACGGTGATGGTCTTTCAGTGAAGTTGTCATTGATGGCACCATTCTCCACTTTGCCAAATGAGCAGGCAGCCCTGGTAACCCGGCTTCCAATATGGACAATTTGTTTACTCTGACCTCCTCCATTGTGTATGAGGAATGAGGCCTGTACTGCAGGAGATGCAGTTGTCTCTGGAGCAGAGGGGAGCAGAGAACCTAGAAAACTTCTTGACCTAGATTATATAAAAATGTAGAAGAAAAAAGAAATGTATACTGTTCTGGAAAAGTAGAGTACTGCAGTATGTATTTCATTTTCATTCTATAATTTAGGCCTGCCTGTAACCATTACTGATAACACTTGCTTTGGATAATTTCAGGCTTTATCTTTTATTTTAGTATCTGACCTAATATGAATTGTTGAATGTTTACAAAATCACATAAAAAGTAAGATGTACAGTGTTCTACCAAAAGAAACATGTTTTTCTATTCCTACTCTCTAACACATTTTTTTTCAGAGATTAAGGAAAAAGTTTTAATTAAAATTAAAGATTTATTCAGAGTTTTAGTTTTGTTGTTCTTTTGCCAAATATCTAACATAAAAATTCACTCAAATGCCTTAGTTAATTACATTACAAATATAGTCTATATAACTGCAAAATGAGGTTTGAACACTTCCATCTCTTGAGTGATTTTATAAGAAATAAAGAAAAAATTGTAGAGAAAGTAGCAGAAGAGGAAGCAGAAAAATACTGAAAAGCACAAAGGGAATGTGCCTCACTTTCTTTATTTTACCTTTGTGAAATTTTTTAAATTAATTAAAATATGTTAATATTTATTACGTTAACATTGCCATATATGTGTCAAACAATTAACTTGGAAATAACTCCCAAAATATAATCTGGAAAGTGTTTTTGCAAAGTGGGAGATAAGCCTGAATCATCACCTTCTCCTTCTCCTACCTGGCTCCCATCTGCCTCTCTACCCTAGGTGGTCTGCATTGTGGAATTCTGCTGCTTCTAGAGAGGTGGCTAATTAGTAACCCTTGTTCTCATGGCTCTAGCATTAGAAGTATCATGCAGCCTCATAGAATTCTCATCTATGGAGACAATGTATTCCTCCTTCAATTTCTAGAATATTTTATGAAATTTGACCACAGTGTGCAAGTAGGGAACTGGAGGAGACCAGAGGAGCCTGCAAATGTCTATGCAAATTTTTGGCATGGGTGTGTTGTGGCAGGGTGGTTCTTTCTAATTAGACTATTCCAGATTTTCATTGATTGATAATGCATAGAAAAGGAATTATTGATGTGTAATTTAATATTCTACCAATACTACCTACTAGACAAAATATTTATGCATGTGAAAAGCTGCTTCTAAAGTTATTTGGAAAATAGAATATGAAAAAAATTCATAAAGGTGAAAAGTATAAAGGATGTTTTGGATAAAATAATGTGAGAGAATAATAATGAGACAGGAGGAAAAAATAAAGGGAAAAAGTGGGACTTGACTTATCAAATATTTAGACCAACTCTAAAACTAAAATAGAATAATGCTGGGGAAAACCATACAGACTAGTGAGATAGGTAAATAATATAAACTGGATAAAGAATAGGATTATAGTACAAGAGGTATTTCTTGATAAAGGAAAAAGGTTGTTAAACAAATGGTATTAAACAATCAAACAGAACGTTATGATAATGTTATAAATATACCCTAAATGTATTATGTAGAAAAATAAATTCAGTAAAAATTTTACATGAAAGGAGTAAAATAAAATGAGATGAAATAAAATTGGCATTGAGAAGTACTATAGAATGTTCAGTACCTGATGATACACACACATATCACTGACAGGGCTCAAGAATCTTCACAAGAATAGTTTGAGCAAAGGAAGTGGATGGCAAGAAGGAAACAGATTTTCCCAGATACAACAGAGCAGTTGAACATATGAACTGTCAGTGATTATGACTACAGGCAAAAGCCCTACAGAGTCATAGAGGGGGAATGGTGGGAGAAGAGTTAGGTTTATTTTTTTTTATTTTTAGTGATGTGACTATTGAAAAAAATTAATTAAATTATGTTGCATTGGGTTGGGTGTCATTTGTAGAAATAATTAGTTAAATTGTTTAACAAGTATTTAGGTTATATATAATTGATTCATTGGCAGTTAATCTTCAAGCTGCTGTTATAAATAAATACACACAGAAACCACATGGATTTCAACAAGCCTTGGCCTGCATTGTGCAATCTTAGCCTTTCTAAACTAGCTCGTAATTCTATTACTCAAATATGACCCCATATATACATACGTCCCCTTGGACTGCCATTTTCCACGCCATGCCGATGTTCCTGGCCATGTGGAATGAGGTTCTTCTTTCTAACCCATGGTGTGTGCCTCCTTCTTGCTGCTCCTGGCTGGAATTCTTCTTCTTCCTGCTGCTACTGGAATGCTTGAATCTTCTGTCTAAAGTGCAGGCTTCCTGTTCTAATCTCAGGAAGTCCCACCTTTCTCTGTCTTTGCCCAATCTCAGGCCTCTGAATATTATTTAACAGACAGCAAGCAAGACCAATTAACATTTAGAATACTTAACACTACCCCAACATGTGACCATTGGTAGTTTAACCACACACCTAGGTAGATATGTCCCCCAAGATAACTGGGGCAATAAAATCTGGACTTGGAGAGGAAGAAAACAAAACAGATAGAATCTCAAAGTTGGATGGGAAATGATGAGAGAATAAAGATGAGTATGGTCAGAGTTTGTTGGCAAATAAATTTTATAAAATCATTTTTAAAATTTATTTATTTATTCATTTTAACATCCCATTCACAACCACCTCCCTGCTCTCCTCCCAGTAGTACCCTCTCCCCGTCTACCCTTCTTCCCCCTCCTCTTCTTCTCAGAGAAAGGACCCACCCATAAGATGCCCCCCCAGTAGTTCATGTTCCATCAGAACTAACTGCATCTTCTTCCACCGAAGGCAGACAATTTAGCCCAGCTAGGGGAAAGTCATTCAAGTGTAGGCAACAGAGCAGATTTCAGGAATAACTCCTGCTCCAATTGCTAAGGGACACACATAAGCACCAGACTGTCCCTCAAGCTGTGAGTGTAGGGGGCCTAGGTTCAGTCCACAAATGTTCTTTGGTTGATGGTTCAATCTCTGTGAGCCCCCATGGGCCTGGTTTAGTTGTCTTTGTTGATATTTCTGTGTTGTTCTTGTCCTCTTCTGGTGCCTCTGTCCTTCCATCTACTCTTCTAAAGAAGACTCCCAGGCCTCTGTCCAATGTTTGGCACTGGGTCTTAGCATCTGTTTCAATCATTTTCTTGGTGTAGCCTCACAGAGAATAATCATAACATGCTCCTGTCTGCAAGCATAGCAGAGCATCATTGATAATGTCAGGGGTTGACTCTCTCCCATAGTTTTGATCTCAAGTTTGGCCAGTCATTGGCCAGCCATTTCCTCATTCTCTGCTCTATCCTTATCCCTCCATATCTTGTAGGCAGGATAGATTTTGGATTAAAGGTTTTGTGGGTGGGTTGATGTCCCCCTCCCTTCACTGGCAGTCCTGCCTGGCTTTAGCAGATGCCCACTTCAGTCTCTATATCCCCCACTGCTAAGATTCTCAACTTGAGTTACTCATATATCCTCACAGGAGCAAATATGGACATATATAGATAGAGATACAGATAGATATCTATATCTAATATATCTAATATATATATAAAACAGTGTGTGTGTGTGTGTGTGTGTGTGTGTGTGTGTGTGTGTGTGTAGGTATGTATGTAACAGGTCTCTAGTTGGTCTCAGAGATCCTGCCCCATCAATTTCCCTTCTCTCTCCCATCCCCACCTGATCCTCACCCTTGTTTCCCCTTCCCATCTCTTCACCCATCCGGTTCCCTCTCTTCATCTATTTTCAATGTCTATAGTTTTCCCCTTCTGAGTGAGAATCAAGCATCTTCCCTCAGGCCCTCCTTATGACTTAGCTTCTTTAAGTCTGAGGATTGAAGTATGGTTATCCTGTATTAAATAACTAATATCTACTTATAGGTGAGTACATACCATATGTGTCTTTCTGAGTCTGGATTACCTCACTCAGAAAGATCATTTCTAGTACCATCAATTTGCCTGCAAATTTCATGATTTCCTTGTTTTTAATGGCTGAATAGTATTCCATTGTGTAAATGACCAAATTTTATTTATTCGTTCTTTGGTTGAGGGGCATCTAGGTTGTTTCCAGGTTCTAGCTATCACAGATAAAGCTGATATGAACATAGTTGAGCAAATGCTCTTGGAATGTTATGGAGAATCTTTAGGACTATGCCCATGGGTGTTATATCCGGGTCTTTCTTTTTTCCTTTTTTAAAATTAACTAATTATTTCAAGTAACATCTTGATCACAGGCTTCTGGTCCTCCTCTCCTCCATCCTTCTCTCTCAGTCACACCTTCCCTCCTTCTTCCCTAATTCCTTCTTCTCCTTCTTGGCTAAGGGGATCCCCCACATATCAACCCTCCATAGTTCATTAGTCCCAAGAGGGTTAAGAACTTCCTCTTGTACTGCGCCCTGATATGCCAGCCCAGCTAGGGTAAGGTGTTCCACTAACAGACAACAGAGTCCATGACCTGCTGTTGGGTAGACTTTTTCAAAGGATAGTGATGCTAGGCTCCTGTCTGTTTGGGTCTGTAGGTTGTTGGATGGTTGTCCTGTACTATATGGCTAATATCCACATATAAGTGAGTACAGAACATGTGTGTCTTTCTGGGTCTGAGTTAGCTCATTCAGAAGGAGCTTTTCTAGTTCCACCCAGATTGCATGAATTTCTTGTTTCTGACAGCTGAGTAGTATTCCATTGTGTAAAAATACCAGTTTTTTATCCATTCTTCAGTTGAAGGACATCTGGGTTGTTTCCAGTTTCTGGCTTTTAAAAATAAAGTTGCCATGAACGTAAATGAGCTGATGTCCCTGTGGGTTGGTGGAGAATCTTTTGGATATATGCCTAGGGGTGGAATGGCTGGGTTTTGAGGTAGAACTACTCCCAATTTTCTGAGGCATCATCAGATCGATTTCCAAAGTAGTTGTATAAGTTTGTACTCCCACCAGCACTGAAGGATTATTCCCCTTTTTCTACATCCTTGGCAACATATATTATCATTTGAGTTTGTTTGTTTGTTTATTACTTCAATTTACATCTCCACAACAGATCATTTGAGTTTTAACTTTAACCATTTTTGCAGGTATGAGATGGAATCTCAGAGTTGTTTTGAGTTTCATTTCTCTGATGATTAAGGATGTTAAGCATTTCTTCAAGTGCCTCTCAGCCATTAGAGATTCCTCTTTTGTGAATTCTCAGTTTACTTCTGTACCCCACATTTTGATTGGATTATTTAGTTTGTTAGTATTTAATTTCTTGAGTTCTTTTTATCTTTGACATTAGCCCTCTGTTGGATGTGGCATTGGTGAAGATTCTTTACCAATCTGTAGTTTGGCATTTTGTTCTAATGGTAGTGTCCTTTGCCTTACAGAAGGTTTTCAGTTTCATAAGGTCCAATTTATTGATTGTTGCTCTTAGAGCCTGAGCTATGGGTGTTCTATTCAGAAAGTTGCTACCTGTGCCAAAGAGTTTGAGGGTTGTACCTAATTTCTCTTCTATTAGATTTTGTTTGTCCTATTTTATGTTGATCCAATTGTACTTAAATTTGGTGCAGGGTAATAAATATGGGTCTATTTGCCTTCTTCTACATGTTGACATCCTGTTAGACCACCACCATTTGTTGAAGATGCTTTCCTGTTTCCATTGTACAGTTTTGGCTTCTTTGTTAAAAATTAAATGACCGTAGGTGTGTGGGCTTATTTCTGGCTATTCGATACAATTTCATTGATCATCTGGTCTGTTTCTATATCAACACAATGCTATTTTTATTACTGTTGCTCTTTAGTACAGTTTTAAATCAGGGATGATGATACCCCAGATGTTATTTTATTGTACAAGATTGTTTATGCTATTCTGGGTATTTTGTTTTTCTATATGAAGTTGAGAATTGTTCTTTTTTGAAATATTTATTACTTCAGGTTACATCTCCATCACAGTGTCCTCTTTCCAACCTTTGCAGCCACTCCCTGCCACCCTCTACCCCCTATCCCTTCCATCCCACTTCTCTGGAGTGGAGTGTCCCTACATATCAGTCAGTCCCCACCCAAGTTCAGCAGTCATATAAGGGCCAAGAGCCTCCTTATACACTGGGGGCCTACAAGGGAAAAGTGTCTCATTGACAGAAAAAAAGTCTATGTTCATGTTTCCTTTGGTGCACTGGTTGTAGTATGGTTATCCTGTATATTTTGGCTAAAATCTGACTATAAGTGAATAGATGCCATGTGCATCCTTCTGAGTCTGGGTTAGCTCACTCAGGATGAGCTTCTCTAGTTCCATCCATTTGGCTGCAAATTGCATGATTTTATTGTTTCTGATAGCTGAGTAGTATTCCATTGTGTAGATGTACCATGGTTTTTTAATCCATTCTTCAGTTGAGGGACATCTGGGTTGTTTCTAGTTTCTAGCTAGAAACTAGGCTTATATAAGACCTTACAAATAAGGCTGCTATGAACATAGATGAGGAAACTTCCTTATGATTCGGTGAGGAATCATTTGGATGTATACCCAGAAGTGTTATGGCTGGGTCCCAAGGCAGAGCTATTCCAAGTTTTCTAAGATATCACAGACTGACCTCCATAGTGGACATAGTGTTGCACAAGTCTACACTCCCACCAGCAATGGAAGAGTGTTCCTCTTTCTCCACAACCTCGTCAGCATGTGCTGTCATTTAAGCTTTTGATCTTAGCCATTCTGACTAATGGAATCTCAGAGTCATCTGGAGTTGCATTTCCTTGATGATTAAGGATGCTGAGCATTTCTTCAAGTGTGTTTCAGCCATTAGGGATTCCTCCTTTGTGAATTCTCTGTTTAGCTCTGTTCCCCCCTTTTTGATTGGATTATTTGGTTTCTTGGCATTTAATTTCTTGAGTTCTTTGTAAATTTTGGAAATTAGCCCTCTGAAGGTGTGGGGTTGGTGAAGATTTTTTCCCAATCTGTAGGTTGCCGTTTTGTTTGAATGACAGTGACTTTTGCCTTACAGAAGCTTTTCAGTTTCATGAGTCCCATTTATTGATTGTTGGTCTTATATCCTGAGCTGTTGGTGTTCTGTTTGGGAAGTTGTCACCTGTGGCGATGAATTCTAGGGTTTTCCCAAAGAAAGAAATTGAAGAGGCTATCAGAAGATGGAAATATCTCCCATGCTCAAGGATAGGTAGGATCAAAATAATAAAAAAGACCATCCTGCCAAAATAAATATGCAAATTCAATGCAATTCCTATCAAAATTCCACCACAATTCTTTTAGACCTGGAAAAATCAATTCCCAACTTCATATGGAATAACAAAAAACTCAGAATAGCTAAATCAATCCTGTACAAAACAAAACAAAAAACAAACAAACAAAAATTGGAGGTATCACCATCCCAGATTTCAAGCTGTACTACAGAGCAATAGTAATAAAAACAACATGGTACTGGTATATAAATAGAACAGTGGATCAATGGAATCAAATTGAAGACCCAGAAATGACCCCATACACCCATGGTCACTTAATTTTTGACAAACAATCCAAAACTGTACAATGGACAAAGGACAGCACCTTCAACAATTTGTGCTGGTCCAACTGGCTGTTGACATGTAAAAGAATGAAATTAGACCCATACTTATCACCTTGCACAAAATTTAAGTCCAAGTGGATCAAAGACGTTAACATAATTCTGGACACACTAAATCTATTAGAAGAGAAAGTGGGGAGAATTGTTCTCTAAAGGTCTGTAAAAAATTGTGTTGAAATTTTGATAAGAGTATGGTTAGAT
Organism: Lophiomys imhausi; assembly: GCA_907164525.1. Lineage (NCBI taxonomy): Eukaryota > Metazoa > Chordata > Mammalia > Rodentia > Muridae > Lophiomys > Lophiomys imhausi. The sequence goes on along the minus strand of CAJQZJ010027982.1, from coordinate 4,429,877 downwards.
AGTAGAATGTTAAAGTCAGGTGCCAAATACATATGGACTGGACATTGGGAATGTATGCTAAGCCATATAACTCTTATAATCGTGGCCTATTTATTTCTGTTGTTTTGTATTGTATTTATAGTTATAAGAAAAAGAACCATTATTTGGACTGAAAGGGAGAGCTGTTGGGGGGAAAAATAAATACCTTAAACTAAAAAAAAAAAAAAAAAGAAGGGAAGAGGATGGTGGGGCTGAGGGGGAGGAGGGTGGAAGGGTGGGACTGGAGGGGGGAGTAGGGAGGGGATTGTGATTGAGATGTAACTTGAAGAAATAAAAAATAAATTATTAAAAAAAAAGAATTGTATTGAATTGCAATTGTATATTGCTTTTGGTAGGATGGTAATTTTTTTTTATGTTGATCATACCTATCCATGAGCACGGGAGATCTTTCCATCTTCTTCAATTTCTTTCTTCATGTACTTGAAGTTCTTGTCATACAGGTCTTTCACTTTCTTGGGTAGAGTTACCCCAGGTATTTTATATTATTTGTATCTATTGTGAAAGGTGTTTTTTCCCTAATTTCTTTCTCATCCCATTTATCTTTTGTGTATAGAAGGGCTACTGATTTTTTAGAATTAATTTTATATCCAACCCCATTGCTGAAGATGTTTGTCAGTTGTAGGAGTTCTCTTGTAGAATTTTTGTGGTCACCTATGGATACTATCATATCATCTGCAAATAGGTATACTTTGACTTCTTCCTTTCCAATTTCTACCCCCTTGATCTCCCTTAGTTGTCTTATTGCTCTAGCTAGAAATTCAAGTACTATGTTGAAGAGATATGGAGAATGTGGGCAGTTTTGCCTTGTCCCTTATTTTAGTGCAAATGCCTTAAGTATCTCTCCATTTATTTTGATGTTGGCTACCTGCTTGCTGTATATTGCCTTTATTATGCTTATGTATGGACCTTGTATGCCTGATCTCGCCAAAACTTTTAACATGAAAGGGAATTGGATTTTGTTGAATTCTTTTTTCAGCATCTAATGAGATGATCATGTTATTTTTTTTCCATCAGCTTGTATATCTGTGTTTATATTGTGGATTACATTGATGGATTTTCATTTGTTGAACCATCCCTCCATCTTTGGAATGTAACCTACTTGATCATGTTGTATAATACTTTTGATATGTTCTTGGATTCAATTTGTAGTATTTTATTGAGTATTTTTGCGTCAATGTTCATAAGGGAAGTTGGTCTGAAATTCTCTTTATTTGTTGGATCTTTGTATGGTTTAGATATCAGGGTAATTGTGGCCTCACAGGATGAGTTTGTCACTGTTCCTTCTGTTTCTATTTTGTAGAAGAATTTGAAGAGTATTGGTATCAGCTCTTCTTGAAGGTCTGGTAGAATTCTGTGCTGAAATCATCTGGTCCTGGGCTTTTATTGGTTGGGAGACTTTTAATGACTGTTTCTAGTTCCTTATGGGTTATAGCACTGTTTAATTTGTTTACCTGACCTTGACTTAACATTAGTATTTGGAATCTATGAATAAAATTGTTCCTGTTCCTTAGGTATTCCAATTTTATGGATTGTGGGTGTTTGAAGTAACATCTAATGATTCTTTGGATTTCCTTGATGTCTGTTGTTTATTTCCCCCTTATCATTTATGATTTTGTTGATTTGGATATTTTCTCTTTGCCTTTTAGTTAATCCATCTAATAGTTTGTCTATTTTGTTGATTTTCTCAAAGAATCAACTCTCATTTCTTCGATTCTTTGTACTGTTCTCTTTGTTTCTAAGTTATTGATTCCAGCCCTGAGTTTGGTTATTTCTTGTTGTCCACTCCTCTTGGGAGTGTTTGCTTCTTTCTTTTCTAGAGCTTTCAGTTGTGCTGTTAAGTTGCTAATTTGAGCTATCTCCAATTTATTTTTGAAGGCACTTAATGCTATGAAATTTCCTCTTAGTACTGCTTCCTTTGTGCCCTGTAAGCTTGGATATGTTGTGTCTTCATTGTCATAATTTTAGGAAAGTACTCATTTCCTTCTTTATTTGTCCCCTGACCCAGTGGTCATTGAGTAGACAGTTGTTCAGTTTCCATGAATGTGTAAGATTTTTGTTATTTCTGTCGTTGTTGAAGTCCTACTTTAATCCATGGTGATCTGATAACATGCATGGGGCTATTTCAATTTTCTTGCATTGATTGAGGTTTTTTAGTGACTGACTATATGGTAAATTTTGGAGAAGGTTACATGAGGTGCTTAGAAGAAAGTGTTTTCTTTTGTATTTGGATGAAACATTCTATAGATATCTTTTAGGTCTATTTAGTTTATGACATCTGTTAGTTTCATTATTTCTCTTTTTGGTTTCTGTCTCGATGACTTTTCTATTGGTGTGAGTGGGGTTTTGAAGTATCTCACTATTATTGTGTGGGGAATCAATGTATGGTTTAAGCTTTAGTAATGTTTCTTTTATAAATGTGGGTGCCCTTGTATTTGGGGCATAGAAATTCAGTATTGCGATATCATCTTGATGAATTTTTCATTTGATAAGTATGTAGTGTCCTTTCCTATCTTTTTGATTAATATTTGTTGAGTTAGTCTATTTTACTTGATAATATGATGGCTCCTCCATCTTGTTCCCTGGGACCATTTGCTTGGCAAACCTTTTTCTAGCCTGTACTCTGAGAAAAAGCCTATCTTTGTTGGTGAGGTGAGTTTCATGTATGCAGCAAAATGATGACTCTTGTTTCCAAATTCAACCTGTAAGTCTGTGTCTTTTTATTGGGGAGTTCAGTCCATTAATATTGAGAGATATTAATGATCATTGATTGTTATTTCTTGTTATTTTGATGCAGGTGGTGGTAGTTTGTTTCTTTTGGTTTTGCTACACTGGGGTTCTTTGTTTCTGTGGTGTAGTTATCTTCTCTGGGTTAGAGTTTTCCTTCTAGGATCTTCTATATGGCTGGATTTCCCAGGTAGATATTGTTTAAATTTGATTTTGTCGTGGAATATCTCATCTATGGATATTTTCTCCATTTATGGTGATTGAACATTTTGCTGGATATAGTACTATGGGCTGACATCTGTGGTTTCTTATGGCCTGCGAGACATTTGGCCAGGGCTTTCTCGCTTTTAGAACTTCTGAAGAGAAGTCAGGTGTGATTCTGATGGCTCTGCCTTTACATGTTACTTGGACTTTTTCTTTTTTTTTTTAAAGATTTATTTTATTTATTTTATGCATATGTGTGCTCCATCTGCATGTACACCTGCATTCCAGAAGAGGGCACCAGATCACATTGTGGATGGTTGTGAGCCACCATGTGGTTGCTGGGAATTGAACTCAGGACCTTTGGAAGAGCACTAGGCAGTGCTCTTAACTGCTGAGCCATCTCTCCAGTCCCAGACTTTTTCTCTTGCAGCTTTTAATATGCTTTCTTTGTTCTGTACATTTAGAGTTTTGATTATTATGTGAAAAGAGGATTTCCTTCTCTGGTGTAAACTGTTTGGTGTTCTGTAAGCCTCCTGAATGATTTTGGCATCTCTTTCTTAGATTTGGGAAATTTTCTTTTATGATCTTGTTGAAAATGTTTATTTATTATTATTATTTTTTAAATTTTGGTCTTGGAGTTGGGAGTCTTCTCTTTCTTCTATTCCTATTATTCTCAGGTTTGGTCTTTTCATTGAATCCTTAATTTCTTGGATGTTTTGAGTGAGGAATTTTTAGATTTAACATTTTCTTGAATGTATATATAAATTCCTTCAATTAAATCTTCCATACCTGAGATTCTGTCTTACATCTCTTGTATTCTATTGGTGATGCTTGTGTCTATAGTTCTTGATCTTTTCCCTAGGTTTTCTACCTCAAGGATTGTCTCTGCTTGCGTTTTCTTTATTGTCTCCATTTCCAATTTCAGGTCTTGAACCATTTTATTCACTCCCTTCTCCAGCTTGGTTGTCTTTACCTGTATTTATTTAATGCCTTTATCCCTTTTCTTCTCCTGTATGTTTTGTCTGGATATCTTTAATAGTTGGCTCCATTACTTTCATATGTTGGATTGCAAATTCCTTAAGTTCTTTAAGGGATTTGTTTTCTTCTTTTAAGACCTCTATCATTTTCATAACCTCAGAGTTAAAATTGTTTTCTTGTACTCTAGGTGTGATGCATGGCCTGTCTCCTTGGTCCTGGCAGCTTACTGATATACCCACAAGTCTCCTAGGTCCTAGCAGCTCACCTCTGGAAGTTCATCCATTCTGCAGCCTGAAAGTCAAATCTGTGCATCACTTGTGTCTAGCTGTCCCCTCTATAACTCCAGAAGTTGGTCAGGTCCTTCTCTCCCTAGTTCAGGCAGCTCCCTGCTTCCTTAGCACTCTTCTCTGATTCTGGTGACTTTTTGCTCCATGAGCATATCTGGAAGCTCTCCTCCAGAGGTCGAGCAGATCTATGAGTTAAAGAGCAAATCTCATAGCTTGGTCTTGAGGCAGAACTATACCCAATTTTCAGAAGAAGCACCAACTGATTTCCAAAGTGGTTATACAAGTTTGTATTACAACCAAAAATGGAGGACCATTCATTCCCCTTGCTCCACATCCTTGTCAATATATGCTGTCACTTGAGTTTTTTATCTTGGCCATTCTTACTGGTGTGAGATGGAATCTTACCAAAAAAAAAATTACAAAAATTGCAAAAAACAAAATTAATTATTGTTTTAAAAGAGAAGTATATTCTAAATCAGAGAACTAAACCAGATAACTAGATATAAAATGTTTAGAATAACCATAAAAATTTTTTTAAATACTTTATTTTTTTTTCAAGTTACATCTCAGTCACAAATACCTCCCTATTCCCCCTTCCTATCCCACCCTTCCACCCTCTTCCCCCCAGAAGTTTCCCCTTTCAGTCTAACAGATGGTTCCTTCTCTTATAACAGTAAGTATTATACAAAACAACAGATATAAGTATGCCACATTTATGAGAGTTAAATGGCCCAGTATACCTTCCCAATGTCCAGTTTATACATATTTGGCCCCTGACTTTAACATTCTACTATCTAACCATCTCCATGAGTTTAAAGGTCTATATCTGACTCAACATTCATACTAACTTGCAAGAATAACCATAAAATTTAATAATAGAAAAATGTGTGCCAAAACAAAAAATCCCAAAAGATACAACTACACTTTTTTAATCTTGAGAAAAATCCTTATAATTCACTTAAAAGTTAGTTTAGAAAGAGAGTCTATAAATTAAAAGCCCACAGGAAAATGGGCAGATGAATAGATACCACACCCCTAAACAAACAAACAAATAAATAAAATGTTTATAAAAATGATAGCTAATCTCTCTTTAGGAGAGAGACACATATAAGAAACATTAACTTTTAATGATCACTTATTTAATTATAAAAATTAAAACAGTTGTTAATGTACAGAAATATAAAATATTAGCTATCATTGTATGACTTGCCAACATATATTTACTTAGAATGAGGGATTCTGTAATACATGCCCAAATTGATAAATGTGTGTTCTTTTACCTAGAAGAAATTCCACTTTTAGAAATTTATCTAGCATATTCTTTATGTGTGTGAAATGACTCTCATAAAACTATTTAGTGTCCCACTATGCAGTTCATGACATGAGCTATGAATATGGAGTTCAGTTAAGTTATGCTGACTGTAAACAAGTAAAATACATCACTTGAAAATAACAATGAAATTTGTATATAACTCATATTGAAGATGTCTTACTCATTGTTTTATTGCTGTGAAGAAACACCATGAGCAAGGAAATCCCTGTGAAAGAAAATGTTTAATTGAGAGCTTGGTTACAGTTTCAGGGTTTAGTCCATTACCATGATAGTAGAGTCAAGAATATAAGAAAGGGATGTGGAATCTTCTCTGCCTAAGGAAAGCCATTGAGGCCAGGTGTGTGTCAGGGATGTCCCTACAAGGAGGCCTAGAGAAGTCATTTCATGAAGTTGTGAAGGTGAAGCCTGGATTGTGCTGGAGATCCAAAGATCTTGGAGATGCCAGAGTTGTGGAATACCTGCTGAGCAGAGCTGCAGACTGGTTGTAGAACTAACCACAAAAAAGAAGTGAGTTGAAGGAAAGACAAATCTATAACCAGATTACATATCTAACTCAATAAGGACAAAGTGTTGTCCTTTCCATTGAGGAAGTAGCTCAATGTCATCAACCTGCTACCAGGTAACTAGCTGGTCAAACTGGGAAGTAGTGCTTTGTGTGGGTTTTTGGGATCTTACAGTTTCAGGGGCCTAGTCCAATAGTATAATGGCAGGGAGGATGAAGACATGCAAACATGATGTTCAAGAAGTAGCTAAGAGCTGCGTCCAATCCATAAGCTGAGAGAGATGGATGGGCTTGACATGGGCTTTTAAAATCTCAACGCCCATCCTCAGAGAAATACGTTCTCCAAAAAAAAGTCACATCTCCTAATCCTTCGTAAATATTGTCACTCACAGATGAATAGGAATTCAAACATATGAGCATGTGGCTATTCTTATTCAAAGCACCATGGAAGATAAAATGTTAGTCATAGAGTGAAAAATATTGATGTAGCTACAACAAGACAAGAGAGTACTTATAATATACTATAATTTGGTAAACATAGAAAAGAAAAAGAAATCTCTGAAATTGACAGCCAGGATAGCTTCTGTGCAAAGAACAGGTGGCTGTGTGCTGCAATGAAAGAGATTTTGGTTTTTACTTTACATTTCAGCTTTGCTCTCATGGGAGTTTTCTACCTTTCAGAAAAATGTTAACGCTTAATGTTTAAGAGAAAGAAAATAAGTCCTAGGGAGAGGTTTGTGTATTACGACCAAATGTCAGGTGTGAGCATAAAAACAAGTGCCAAGGCCTTTTGCATGCTCTGTGTTTAGACTCCTTTGGGAAATGGTGATTGAATAAGGATTTACACTGGGGCTTGAATTGAAAAGCATTTCTTTCTGTGATTCCCTCATGTTCTACTTATTGCTGGGTTTTGTTTAGAAGCCTTGAGATGGAAGGCAGGATGCCCAGGAAAATCTTCAAAGGACTCAGCTGTTCCTAGTTCCTATGTGGGTCCATAATCCTTCACAGGGAATTGAAAGCCTGTAGCCATTTTTTATTGCTGGGATTCTAAGAGTAAACATGGATTGCTGCAATCAAGAAGCTGCCCAGTGTCACATAGTAGTGTAAAATAAGGACTACTGAGTCCTATTTCAGCTTTCTAGTTGGTATATATGGCATATTAAGGAATAGGTGTTAGCTATGTGTGTGAACATGGTTATAACATTAAAGTGTCCTGTGGATATATATGATGTGGCATTCAAGAAATAAAGTTGGATGTAAAGACAGGGATAAATTTGTTATTGAAAATTAATATTCCTTCACTACTATACTCTATTAAATGAGAGGCAGAAACTTTAATGCACAAGACATTGTGAGATCTATTCCCTTTTAGCATAGATACCTGCCATTAAGATCCCAAAGTGCTTCTGGCTCTAGTATGAGCTCATAGGTGGTTATTTCTTTGGCATGCTATTAAAGACCTTCATTGCAGTGTCTACAGAAGGATTTCCTCTTTTGTTCATTACTAGTTCAGAATAAACCCATGTCTAGTCTGAAGATGGCATTACTCCCATTGTCTAATGCTTCATATGACTTTATGAGCAGTTTCTATTTTCTTCTTCCTCTGCCTCCATCATACCCATTTGTGTTAATTCTTGGTCTTTTGATATGCTCATTTAGTCATAAAGTCACAGTGAACTAGGTATACATGGATGGTTCATGCCTCAGAGCTTTCTTTATTCTGTTTTATAAGAAACTTTTCCTTCCTTATTCCAAAACCTGGATGATGATGGTTCCTGCACCAATGCTTTTATCTGTTGAGAATGCCATATAACTGAAATCAAATAGTCCATGTTATACTGAGTTATACTTTATATTCTTATCATAGTAGAAGTTTTTATAACATTGTTGAAAATAATTTACTATGATTGTGTGATTTTGGGTGATCTGTTATACTCTGTTTATTCATGTGCTAACTTCTTTTGAAAGCTCTTGTGGCTTTAAAAAAGTCCACCATTTTAATGTTATCTAATAGTCACTCTATGTAACTATCTTGATTCTGTTACTTGAGATAGATTGAATGTGATCTCCAAGGACAAGTATATTTCATATCTTCAAAATTCTGAGTCCAAGGTCATAATGAGAAAAGATGATCAAGATATAAAGAATGTGTAGTTTCAAGCCATATTCTTGTTATTACCCTAGTTTGTTTGGATGAGGGAAAATCATGTTGGTAGGTTGGATAGAAGGAAGAAAATATTTTCCCCTTTTATTTCTAGAAGAATGCATATAGATGTGCACAAAATAAAGAGAATTCAATTTATCAAATATAGTATCAGAATGTTTTAACAATTATTGCAAGAACAAATAACAAAACAACCAGGTTCACATGGCATTTCTTCCACATAAAGCAATTAAACAATTTGCTAAAAGAAACTTATAGCCCCTGCCCCTAGAGGCATTGAAAATGTGTCTGTAATGTCACATAATCATCAGTAGGTGGTAGAGAGTAGAGAGGCTATGTCAGCATTCAGTGTTCTTACCTATGTTCACCTGAATGAATAGTAGCCTAACATTCCAAGGAAAAATCAGTCCAGCATCAGTGGGTGGACAAAGATCTGCCCCTGATGAGGTCACAGAAGCAGGAGAGCTGTCCATGCCCCTCACATGCTGCTGCATTCTGAAGAGCAGTCCCTGCACCTTGCCTGGAAAGCACAGTACAGCTGGACCGAGATGTAGGGGATGTACATGAGCCAGTCCCCAGGGTGTAAGTATGGGATAGTCAGCTTTACCTTTTGTCTACCTGGCAGTGGTAGTGTTGGCGGGAGAGAGATTGCCTTCCCTCCTTTTTGCCCTCACCACCAGTGGTAGACAGGAGATCTGGCCCTGAATGGGTCACAGGAGCAGGAGAGCTGCCCCTGTCTCTCACCTGCTGTAGCACTAGGAAGAACAGGCCCTGCACCTCACCTGGGCAGCTCAGAGGGCCTGGGATGGGGGGATGTGGGTGAACCAGTCTCAAGGGTGTGAGTGTGGGAGAGCCAGTCCCACCTTTTGTTTACTTTTCAGTGTTGTTGTCAAGAGAGAGATCTGCTACAATCTCTGAGACCCTCAACACAGGTAGGAGGTGGGAGATTTGTCTCTGATGGGCACATGAAAGGAAGAGAACTGATGCAGTCCCTTACCTGCTGTACCACTCAGGATAGCAGACCCTGCACTTTACCTGGGTAGCACAGTAGAATTGGCCCTGGGTGTGGGATTTGCAGGCTCAGGACCAGGGCTTTGAGTTGGCCCACACCAATATATACCCCAGGGATCCACTGCTGGAATGCATGAAGAGGCCAGTTCCACAGACTCAAAATTGCAGGATCTCTATGACACAGAACAATAAGAGCATATCTGAGAGGAGACTCGATGAGGTTCCAGTATTGTCAAAGTAGCAGAAGCCAGAGGCCTCGTACTAGACCAAGGAATCAGTATAATGAACATTTGCAAGCAAAAAGTATGGATATGATGGAATATTGTAGGAAACACTGAGACAAACTACAGCTTTCACAATGGGATTTTTTTTTTATGTTGGGAGAGGTTTCAAGGGTGAAGGGTGGGTCTGAGGTGAGGTGAGAGATGAGAGGGAACAGGGTGCATAATATTAAATTCACAAATAATAAAACAATTAAAAAAAGAAGAAACTGATAGTGATTAGAGTTATATAATATTCTCATGTGAATGTGAATCTATCCTTGAATTGATATTAAAATATTATGGGATGCTAAAGTACAATAGTTCTTTATTTGTATGTATAATTAATAATATGTAATTTAATTAATATACAGAAATGGTAATGATTGTGAGAATTTAATGTTCATGTCCTGAAACCAGTTACTGAGACAAACAGGTTCTCTGCTGTCTGATATCACCATCTGAACCATGTGGTAGCACTATGTCTCCAGTATCTGCTTAAAGCTACCTAATCATGGCAGGCTAAAGATCAAGTGACCTTTACAGGGAGGAAAGGCAAAATAACTACATCGAATGACTTGTGTTTTGTCTGCTAGGACGTATGTTGTACTGTGTTGGCATTTGCAAAATGCACAAATAATTTCAATTATGGTTGTTAATTTGCAGGAGAATTTCTATTACCCAGTGCCTCAGTGTGAGAAATCATATCGACCCTCTTAATCTCACAGGCTTTTCCTGAGACACACACAGGAATTTTTGTTCTTGGGAAAGGTTGCCTCATGAAGATTAACAGTGTACCCACACAGGAAAGATGACTTGTGGTGGCCACATGCTGCCAAACCAACTGCTGGTTTCAGCAAAAGTAGTCAAGCACGTTTAGAGCTAGTGACAATTGAGGTGTCAAAGAAGGGGTGACTTTCCTGAAGTCTTTATATATCCTGACATGTGGGCAAGGCTGAGGGTATTTCATCTCTTCGGTTTCTTTCAAATACAGTCATCATAATCTTTTTTCATTTTGAAGTATTTTTATCTTCTTTTTCTCTAGCTGTCAATCACAAGAATGAGAGGCACATGTTTCTGAAGCTGTATTTGACACTGTGCTCCTATCTAAGAATAGCACTGGAGAGTTTTCCAAGATCAACATGAAAAAAATGCAAAGATTAATATAACACTTGAGTTATGAAGTACAAGCACAATTCTCTTTATAGAATTATTTTATTATAGAAGTTTTAAAAATAAAGTTCATGAAAGACATCCCACATTTCACAATTATATATTCTGAAGATCTTTCATCAGTCTCCCACTCTTTCTTACTTTTTGCATCTTTTGCCAATGGACTTTTTTTTTTTTTTGGCTAGTGGACTTTTAAGTAAATGTTCAGACATCATGTTACTTTTTTCAGAACTAATATATTTCTTTAACATAAGAATTTTAAAGTATATAATGACAGTACCATGATCATACCTAACAAATTATTAATCATTTTATATAAACTAACACCTAGTGCATTGTTATAGATTCCAATTTTCACAAAAAATATCTCTTTATAGCTGATATGGTTTTGAAAACAAATTATACTTGTCACATTTGATTGATATCTGTCTTAATCTTCTATTTTGAAATCAGTTCTATCTTCCTACTCTCTCTCTCTTTAAATACCATTTCACCATACTGTTGGCTATTTACCATGTATAACTTTGTAAATCTAGCTATTGATATTTTTGTGAGTTTATTAGCATGTTTATTTTGACTTATTTGTCATACATAGTGGCTGGATCTAGAAACTTGATTAGATTTAGAGATAGAGACTGCTTTTCAGTTTGCTTTATTTAGCATGTAGTTCTACATCACAAGAGTCATATACTGTCTTGATTTCTCATATTTCATGATATTAAGATTGATAAGAAAACTCAGTTTAATCCATCTACTATAATGTCACTACCATTATAAAACTTACAGGCTCTAGCAGTCATTTCTGATTGTTGTCCACATTGTTCTAGAGTTTGAAAAAAGATACATTATCTAATTCTATTATCCTTTCTCAACTTCTTAGTTAAAATTTTGATATATATATATCAAATACTACTATTTCATTTTACTTGCCATGAAACATATAACTGTTATTCAAAATAATGACAATAATTTTATAATTCAAGTCAAGAAAAAGAAAAGCATATTTTTAGTATTTTGCTTCAGAAAACAACTATAACAATGTTTGAATTCAATTACGAATAATACAGGAAAGTATTGTGAAGAGTAATCCCGACTATTTATGATGTAAAATATGAATTTGTGATATTAGCAACATGGAATATATGATTAAATATAATATTAGATGCAGCATTTTGTCTTTTAAATTTTGAACAATTTATAAATTGATCACTAGTATAAATTCCTGATAGATTATAAAATCTACAAAGACAGATTTTTTTTAACTATTTGACATTCAAAATCTAGAATGATGCTTAGCATACTGCTTAGCACAGTATGTTCTAGGTCAATATTTGTTGTGTCAGTTCTGAATTATACATGAGATAATTGCAAGAAATGATTTAGTTATAAGTAAACATATATTGTTTGGATCTGTGGATTGTAGCATGGTTATCCTGTACTTTATGGCTAATATCAGCATAACTGCATACATACCATGAAGGTCTTTCTGGGTCTTGGTTACCTTACTTAGGATGATATTTTCTAGTTCTAATCCATTTGTCTGGAAATCCAACACCCCTTCATGCTAAAAGTCCTGGAGAGAACAGGGATACAAGGACCACACCTAGAAATAATAAAGGTGATATATAGCAAGCCAGTAGCCAACATAATATTAAATGGAGAGAAACTTGAAGCATTTCCTCTAAACTCAGGGACAAGACAAGGATGTCCAATTTTGCCTGATCTCTTCAACATAGAACTCGAAGTTCTTGCTAGAGCAATAACACAGATAAAGGAAATCAAGGGGATACAAATTGGAAATGAAGAAGTCAAATTATCCCTATTTACAGACGATATGATAGTATACATAAGCGACCCCAAAAATTTGACCAGAGAACTCTTACAGCTGACAAACACCTTCAGCAAGGAGGCTGGATACAAAATTATTTAAAAAAAAAAAAACTGGAAGCCCTTCTTTATACAAAATTAAATGGGCGGAGAAAGAAATTAGGGAAACAACATCCTTCACAATAGCCACAAACAGATTCAATGCAATTCCTATCAAAATACCAACAGAATTCTTTATGGACCTGGAAAAAGCAATCCTCAACTTCATATGGAATAACAAAAAACCCAGAATAGCTAAATCAATCCTGTACAATTAAAAAAACAAAACAAAACAAAAAAATCCCCACAACAATCTGGAGGTATCACCACCCCAGATTTCAAGCTGTACTACAGAGCAATAGTAATAAAAACAGCATGTAACTGGTATAGACATAGACCAGTGAATCAATGGAATCAAATTGAATACCCAGAAATGAACCCACACACATGGTCTCTTAAGTTTTGACAAAGAAGCCAAAACTTTACAATGGAAAAAGGACAGCATCTTCAACACATGCTACTGGTCCAATGGGATGTTGACATGTAAAAGAATGAAATTAGACCCATACTTATCACCTTGTACAAAACTTAAGTCCTATTGGATCAAAGACCTTAACATAATGCCTAAAACACTAAATCTATTAGAATAGAAAGTGGGGAAAACCCTCAAACTCATCGGCACAATTGACAACTTCCTGAACAGAAAACCAACAGCTCAGGCTGTTGGGACATCATGAAACGGAAAAGCTTCTGTAAGGCAAAAGACACTGTCATTCCGTCAAAACAGCAACCTACAGATTGGGAAAAAATCTTCACCAACCCCACACAGAGGGCTAATATTCAACATTTACAAAGAACTCAAGGAATTAAGTGCCAAGAAACCAAATAATCCAATCAAAAAATGGGGAACAGAGCTAAACAGAGAATTCACAAAGGAGGAATCCCTAATGGCTGAGAGACACTTGAAGAAATGCAACTCAAGACATCCTTAATCATCAGAGAAATGGAACTCAAGACAACTCTGAGATTCCATCTCACACCTGTCAGAATGGCTAAGATCAAAAACTCAAATGACAGCACGTGCTGACAAGGTTGTGGAGAAAGGGGAACACTCATCCATTGCTGGTGGGAATACAGGTTTGTAAAATCACTCTGGAAATTAGTCTGGTGATGTTTTAGAAAACTTGGAATAGCTCTGCCTCCGGACCCAGCCATACCACTTCTGGGTATACATCCAAATGATTTCTCACCAAATCACAAGGAAGTTTCCTCATCTAATGTTCATTACAACTTTATTTGTAATAGCACAAAATGGAATACTACTCAGCCATCATAAACAATTAAATCATGCAATTTGCAGCCAAATGGATGGAATTAGAAAAGTTCATCCTTAGTGAACTAACCCAGACTCAGAAAGATGCACATGGCATCTAGTCACTTATAATTGGATTTTAGCCATATAGTCAGGATAACTATACTACAACCAATGCACCAAAGAGAACAGGAACATAGTCTTTGTTTACTGTCAGTGAGACACTTTGCCCTAGTGGTGCTGCCTTGTAGGCCTCCAGGGTATGAGGAGTCTCTTGGCCCTCATATGACTACTGAACTGGGGCAGGGCACTGTTATGTGGGGCATATTCCACTCCAGAGGAGTGGGGTGGAAGGGATAGTGGGTAGAGGGTAATAGGGCAGGACTGGCAGGGACAGAAAGAGGACACTGTGATGTAATTACTGTGAAGTAATAAATAAATGTATTTTAAAAAGGAAAAAATAAGCTATGAACAAAAAATAAAATAAATAAATAGATAAATAGATAGATAAATAAATAAACAAATGAAATCCCTGGGATTTTAGTATGTTTGTCTGCTCTATCATCTGTGATAGTTCCTTTTTCCCTTCTCGGTTGATTTTGTAATGTCACAGATAATCTTTCCTGTTTCTCCTTCAGCAAGTTGACTGAAGTACAATGTCAACACATACATACATTTCCCCGTCTCCCCTCACACATTTATGCACACATACACACCATTATTACAAACTACCATTTTGATTTTTATCCCATATTCTGGTCTGCCTTTCATGTATCTAAAGTCAAGTTCTGAATAGAATTCCAAAGCAGGTTCAGTAGATAAGTGTATAAGCTTCCTGTTCAAAGAACCCAATAGTTATTACTGGTTTCTGCTCAAACTACTTTTCTTGGCATTTGATACTGAAACTTTTATAACATATGACCTTCTTGGTCTCCTAAGTGAGTTATTTTCCACTTTACAAATATTCTTCAAGATTTTCTATCTCCGTTTTTTGGCTATGCTTCTCTCCAATTGGAATGTTTCCTTTCCACAACTTTTCAAGCTTTCCATGTCCACAAATTCCTAATCTGTCTATATGCACAAATGCCACATTCTTCCAGAAAACTTTCTTCATCATTACTTCCTCATGATGAATTGTTTTTGTCTTGAATTCCAACTGCATTTCTTATACTTTCCTTATAGTAATTATTATATATGAGCTTATATTGTAGCATCTTTTTTAAGGAGTGATATATTTATCACAAATGTGTGTATATGGTAAGAGATGTGTAGACCACCAGTGAATACCTGAAAGTGTACAGTCATGAGTCCCATACATAGCAATTGTTTTCCTGAGTGACAGCCATTTTATACATAGTATTAATTTGTACTTATAGTTTATGCTTTCATACCTCTTTATCGCAATTCTTGTGATTTGGAGTCATTATTAAACAAAACAAGGACTACTTGAACACAAACCCTGCAGTGCGTTGTCAGTTAGAGATAACCAGGCATAAAAACTACATATATATTGAGACAAAGGAAAGAATCACTTTCTGAGCAAGTGAAACACGACAGTGCACTTTTCACCATGGAACCAGAACTTCTTTTTTTTTTTTTGTCAATGACTAAGACCACAGGAACTGAAGCTGCATATAAAGGGAAACTGCCATTTTTATTGTATATTTCCTTTAAGAAAGATGCCAGATTTTTACACATTTTTTAATTACCTTTTATCCCTTACACATAAACAATGGCACAGTACTTTGTACAATTATCTTTAGCAAGCTCTGGTAATTCTGAACTCATTGGCATAGGTGACAACTTTCTGAACAGAACACCAACCGGTCAGGACCTAAAACCAACAATCAATAAATGGGACCTCATGAAACTGAAAAGTGTCTGTAAGGCAAAAGACACTGTCATTTGAACAAAACAGCAGCCTACAGATCAGGAAAAAATATCTTCACCAACCCCACATCTGACAGAGGGCTAATATACAAAATTTACAAAGAACTCAAGAAATTAAATGCCAAGAAACCAAATAATCCAATCAAAATATGGGGAACTGAGCTAAACAGAAACTTCACAAAGGAGGAATCCCCAATGGCTGAGAGACACTTGAAGAAGTGCTCAGCATCCTTAATCATCAGAGAAATGCAACTCAAGATGACTCTGAGATTCCATCTCACACTTGTCAAAATGGCTAAGATCAAAAACTCAAATGACAGCACATGCTGGTGAGGCTGTGGAGAAAGGAGAACTTGCTTCCATTGCTGTTGGGTGTGCAGACTTGTGCAACCATGATGGAGGTCAGTCTGGTGATATCTTAGAAAACTTGGAATAGCTCTGCCTCGGGACCCAGCCATACCACTTCTGGGTATACATCCAAATGCCTCTTCACGGAATCATATGGAAGTTTCCTCATCTATTTTTATAGCAGCCTTATTTGTAATAACTAGAAACTGGAAACAACCCAGATGTCCCTCAACTGAAGAATGGGTTAAAAAACTGTGGTACATCTACACAATGGAATACTACTCAGCTATCAGAAACAATGAAATTATGCAATTTGCAGCCAAATGAATGGAACTAGAGAAGCTCATCCTGAGTGATCTAACCCAGACTGAGAAAGATGCACATGGCATCTATTCATTTATAGTCAGATATAGCCATATAGTACAGGATAACTATACTACAACCAGTGCACCAAAGGAAACATGAACATAGACTTTTTTCCTGTCAGTGAGACACTTTGCCCTATTGGTGCTGCCTGGTAGGCCCCCAGTGTGTGAGGAGGCTCTTGGCCCTCATATGACTGCTGAACTTGGGCAGGGTCTATTACTGTTATGTAGGGATACTCCACTCCAGCAGAGTGGGATGGAAGGGATAGGGGTAGAGGGTGGGAGGGCAGGACTGGGAGGGGTGGAAAGAGGACACTATGATGGAGATTTAACCTGAAGTAATAAATAAATATTTAAAAATACATTTAATTTTATGTTGATTAAAATATCCATTTTCATGTGGCCACTGTGCTGTTTTTAATTGAGTGTTATCAGGTACTCATCTTTTAGGATAATTAAGTAAAAATATATGACAGTGTTGGATACAAGAACATGTTAAAGGAAAGGAACTATATACAGCTACGATTAAACTTTCATTAATGCATTCTTATATAATCTTTGATATTGATCTAAAAAAATTTCAACAGATAATGAAGGGTTTATTCACCAAACATAATGTTTTTGGAAAGTGTAATCTTACGAACAATTCTTTTGTCTCAAGTATGGACAAGGCTCCATCACTGGTATTTCTCTTGTCCCACTTCTTTGTCTTCTATTTTCCAACTGACTCTTACTGAGAATGATGGGCCAAAGATTCTAATAAATCTTTTTTAGACAGATTTGTCTTCTGTCTATTCTATTCCCTAATTAAACAGTTTATTCAATTTAGATTTTCAAAAGCAAGAGACCACTATTGATCTTGGATAGTAGAGTTAAGGAGATTTGATTGTACTATAATCCCTTTAAGTTCAACTTATACTGGTCTTAACACTTCTCACCCTATAATGGAATTAGTGTAATCAAGAACCCTGAAAATTAAAATCATTACAATTGTGCAATAAAACATATTTTTTTCCAAGATATCTTAGTTATTTGGACTAGCTGTTAGAGTAGTTAGCCTCTTAATGGGCTTAAAATTGACAACTCTATTCAGGTCTATGAGGGATATTTTGTTAAAGGAGGGCTAAGTAAGTTTATCAAGCCTTGAGAATGCAGCATGATATAAAATGAAGAAGTGACAACTGCTCCATTCAGAATACTTTTTCCTTACTTACGAGTGAGTCAACTTCTGTAAGCCTTGAACTCTTCTTATGTTATACAAGGAAACTGATCGAATGAACTGACAACATGACTGCTAGCCCATGGTATGGTTAACAGAGAGATGTGAACTGTAGATATGAGACAACAGTTAGAGGCATCTGGAATTGCCCAGAGCAGAGAGAGGACGTAGTCTGAACATAGTCAGCAAACTGGACCTGGCAAGTGCTATTTGTAGGAGAAGAGAGAATATCAGGGAAAAAAGAAAGGATAGTGAGAGAAGCAGGAGGAGAGAGAGAGAGAGAATGAGAGAGAGAGGAAGTGAATACCTGAAACAGCAGAAGTTATAAGGAGAATGAGTAGCTTGTGAGGGTAGCACATGGGATGGAGGGAATTTAGGGTAGGTGAGGAGATGAGAAGGACTATCATGATAGCACAGACTTTGATATGTGTAACAGGTGTATATGATACGTAGGAAGAACAGAGGCTAGCATTAGTTTTTATGCTATTCAGCACCATAGGTAGTCATATGTTGCTTCTGCCAGAGGTAAGAGAAATTACAGGTTCCTGAAGAATGTGTGTACATGTCTAACTGCCAGAAATCCTCCTATTATCCAGGTTGGGGGAGATCTGGATATTTAGACTGCATTTTGGATTTTGGTGGATTAGAGTTTTCTTTGAACCTAACTGTAGATCACTTCTTTGAACGGGAAAATTAGATCCTGTTTTCTTCTTTTTGTTTTATTCTAAAATGTACAGTACATTTTTAGTTTGTTTTGTTGCTGTTTTCTGTTTTGTTTGAGTTTTGTGGTTTTGCTGTTATTGTTTTGGTTCTGCTATACTGCTACAAGGGAAGAGGATACAATTCCAGGGTAGAATGCTTGCTTTACACGCTTGAGACAGGACTCTATCCCCAGAATCATGCTTCTACTAAGATATGCTGGTACAAACTAAAACAAACAGGTCAACCAATCATAAGCCAGAAGCTCTAAAACTGGAGCCAAAATAAAACATTTCTCTTTACTGGTTTATTATCTCATGTATTTGTCATGACAATGAAAATCTGTTGGGTGATCTGAAGTTTCTTTCTCAGGCACAATCCCTGGTCCAGATGTGGCCAAGTAACTGAGAAAAATTGAACCCATCTGATAAGGTCAAAGGAGAATGTCCGCCAGGGAAAAAGAAGGCCACAAAGCCAGGAGAGTGTTTAAGGAGAAACTCAGATAAGGTAATCAAAGAGACTCTTTGCTCAAACTGTTTGTATTGCTATTTCTAGCATCTACTGAAACAATATACAAACAGCAGTGGGAGAAATAAAATTATTCATCCCTAAATTGAACCCAGAGTCTTGTATCTCTGTCTACCATTATGTTCTCTTTCAAGTTCCTGTGATGCATGAGACTGAATTGTCTGTGGCAAAAATCTATCAGAGCTTAATATAAGAGCTTTGTTGTTGGTAATTTGCTTAGTTTTGTT
Organism: Lophiomys imhausi; assembly: GCA_907164525.1. Classification (NCBI taxonomy): domain Eukaryota; kingdom Metazoa; phylum Chordata; class Mammalia; order Rodentia; family Muridae; genus Lophiomys; species Lophiomys imhausi. The sequence goes on along the minus strand of CAJQZJ010027982.1, from coordinate 4,410,748 downwards.
CAGTTACATTTGAAACTGGACTTAGTGAGGATGTGAAGGTTAAGAACTCAAACATGGGAGACCTCAGCTTATATAAGCCACTTAAGACCAATGGGGCTGGATAAAATTGTGAATGTGTTCACACTTGCCTTTTTATTACCTAGCTGCAGTAAAAGTGGATCAGGTCCATTGAGTAACTCTTACTAAGTTACATTCCATGATATTTTGAAGTTATTTGTGTTGCTTTATTAACATCATATAGCTGGGAAGAACAGCTATGAGGCATGCTTCAGAAAACACATGATTTCAGTTGTGGGTTGATTAAGGCTTCACTAGCAGTACTTTGTTGCTGTGCAATAGTTCCTTCATGTAGCTTCACCTAATGTTGTTCTTTATCAAACTGAAAAGAAAGATACATGTTTTGTCTTTTAAATTTACTTTGATTGTGTACTATTACCATTTAGTCTCTGATATATCCAAAGCCAATTGATTTCCAATAAAGAACAAAGTTTTCTTTAATTTTTAAATCCATCTAATTAATTGTTTTAATTACAAACTTAACAGAGTTGCAGGGTAAGCTTCATTTAAAGTTTATTCTTAACTCAAGGAAACAGAAGATAATATAAGGAGAAGATAGTCTTCTATTATTAATAGGTTCTCTCTTTCCTTGCAGAGTGTAGTGTTTCATTTTTATGTCCTATTTTTCACTGATATTCTAAAGACTACCTATTCATATCCTTTTCAAAAACATTACAATCTGAATTGAAGTTAATTTCTCTAAATTTTTGGAATAATAATTCCTAATTTGAAAATCATCTGACAGAGGGCTAATATCCAAAATTTACAAAGAACTCAAGAAATTAAATGCCAAGAAACCAAATAATCCAATCAAAAATGGGGAACAGAGAGAGCTAAACAGAGAATTCACAAAGGAGGAATCCGTAGTGGCCGAGAGACACTTGAAGTAATGCTCCACATCCTTAACCATCAGAGAAATGCAACTCAAGATGACTCTAAGATTCCATCTCACACATGTCAGAATGGCTAAGATCAAAAGCTCAAATGACAGCACATGCTGGCAAGGTTGTGGAGAAAGGGGAACACTCCTCCATTGCTGGTGGGAGTGCAAGCTTGTACAACCACTATGGAAATCAGTCTGGTGATATCTTAGAAAACTTGGAATAACTCTGCCTCCGGACCCAGCCATACCACTTCTGGGTATACATCCAAATATTCCTCACCAAACCACAAGGATGTTCTCTCATCTATGTTCATAGCAGTCTTATTTGTAATAACCAGAAACTGGAAGCAACCCAGGAATGGATAAAAAGAAACTGTGGTACATCTACACAATGTAATACTACTGAGCCATCAGAAACAACGAAATCATGCAATTTGCATTTAAATGGAAGAACTATAGAAGCTCATCCTGAGTGAGCTAACCCAGACCCAGAAGGATGCACATGGCATCTATTCACTTATGATTGGATTTTAGCTATATAGTACAGGATAACTATACTACAACCAATGCATGAAAGCGAACACGAACATAGACATTTTTACCTGTTCATGAGACCCTTTGCCCTAGTGGTGCTGCCGTGTAGGTCTCCAATGTATGAGGAGGCTTTTGGCCCTCATATGACTGCTGATCTGGGGCAGGGGACTGATATGTAGGGACAATCCACTCAGGAGGAGTGAGATGGAAGGGATAGAGGGTAGAGGATGGGAGGGCAGGCCTGGGAGCATTGGAAAGAGGGTACTGTGATGGAGATGTAACCTGAAGTAATAAATAAACATTAAAAAAGAAAAATCTTCTAAGTGTGCACATCACTGTTCACTCACTTCATTTTTTTCTTTTTTTCTCATGGTCTGTCCTTTTCTCCTAATTTATCTCTAAATTTACTCTTGCACAGGAGGATCATTTTGTATTTAAGCAGAAGTAAACTGAGGAAATAATGATAGCAGTACCATTACCAATATCATAACTTCTGAACTCTCTTCACCTCCTTCACCTAATTTTTATCCAATTTGAAAACCTTCATTTAATAATATTTATTTACTCTTGAAGCTTTTCAACCTTATTGCATAGCATGAGAAAAAATACTAGGAGAAATAGCATCATTGTGGTATCTTGGTATCCACACTTCCTTTGGAACTTCCAGTCTATGTCCCTCCTAAATGATGTGGGGTCTTGAGGCTACTGGGTGTCTAAGAATATGGTAAGGCACAGGTGTTACTGAGAACGTGAGCAGTTATGAACTCTTAGCATCTCTCACTAAGGAAAGTGATGGGTTTCCTAATGACATTTCATTCAAGTGTCGTAAGTATTTCTGCCATGTCTACTGCCCATTATTCCTTCTTGTAAGTTCACTTTTAGGTATTTTTTGTTGTTCCAGTTTCTTTTCTTTTTTTGTTGTTGTTTCCTTGTTTTTAATTTTTTTTGAAATATTTATTCACTACTTCAAGCCACATCTCCATCACAGTGCCCCTCCTCTACCCCTCCCAGTCTCACCCCCCCCCCCCCCCCCCCCTCCCCCTCCAGGGGGGGGTGTTCCACTTTCTAAATGATCAACTTTTTAAATTTCTTCTTTGACCTTATAGGCCCTTCTGCCTCTTTCTACACATCAGAATGTCCATGTTTTCTTGAAATTTCCCATTAATATAAATTTCTTCATTATGTAAATATAAAATCTAATGTAAAGCTACATTATTTCCATTCCCAATTGCTATTATAAGTGTAGAGAAGTTCACTAATAAGTACATACATTGGGCTTCTTTTTTTGTATATTGTACTTTTTATTTGCAGATTCTTTAAAATAAAATTCATAAAATTTAAATGAGATTTTCCTAACTCAATATTACCTCATGAACATTAATTAATGTGAAACACTTCCTTGAAAGAAAGAAATGTTTCCAAGAACTCACAAAAATGAAAGAACTCTTTAAATAAGGTTTTAAATTTGTAAAGTAGGAATTGCACGTATCGTAATTACTGTTCTATTGCTATGATGAAACAACATGATCAAGGCAATTTGTAAGTAAACTTACAATAAAGTATTTTATTGGGCACTTGCTTACAATTTCTGATGATCAGTGCATGATCATCAAGGTGGTAGTATAGTGCTAGGCAGGCAGGCATGGTGCTGGAGTAGTAGCTGAGAATTCACATCTGATCTGCAAGTTGCAGGGAAAAAGAGAGACTGGGCCTGGTGTGTGCTTTTGAAACCTCAAAGCCTACCCCCATTGACCCAGCAAATCTACCAAAGACAAATCTCCTAAATGCCCCCATACAGTTCCACTAACTGGGACCAAGCATTCAAACATATGATCTTGTAGGGGCCTTTCTCATTCAAACCACCACAGCATCTTATATAGATCTCAATTCTAACAGATAGCTAGATATTTGCTCTTAATACGAAAGTATCCTTTTGGAAAATACATTTAGTTGCTATTCAGTGTCTAGAAGTTATGTGTAGAAGCACAAAAGCCAGGAACTTAAATTAGTTTCCCTCAAAAGCAAAAGGCAAATCAGCATGAGTCTGGTTGTCAGACCAAAGTCTGGTTTGAAGTGGCAATTGAGCCAATTTCCTGGACAAGGACAAAGACTTCAATAAACTCTTCCTCCTACCTCTTTACAGAGACTTTTTTATAATAGTTAAAATTTTCCTTTGATGGTGTCCTACTTTATCATAACATCAGATAAGCTTTGGGCTAGTTCCTCCATTGCTCATATGGTGTCTAATATTTCTCACTATTGGAATGTCAGTGGGATTTAAAACTCATGCAGTTCAGTACACAGTGAACACAGACTGTTGATGACAATAGGCTTTGCTAATACCTACAGTAAGGTCTTTTTGTATACTATATCATGAAAACATTTGATGTGATATATTGATTTTCTATTATATATGAGTAATTAACAAAATGATAAGGCATAACTCTGAATGGTTTCATAATCCTGATTGCCTCATGTATGTAGCAAGGGCTGATGGATGTAAGTATTTAGGTACACATTTTTTCAAGAAGCAGAAACTACCTTTCTTCAGACCAAAATTTACCCACTTGGCAAGTCCAGGCATTGCTAACTAGTCTGCAATTCTTAGAGATTTTAGCAAGACAAAACAAACAAACAAAACTGAGTGATGAATCCCATTTCATTTCTGGCTGCTGAAATTTCTATTAATCTCTTGTTCTTTAGTCCTTAAGTACTTTGTTTTTTCCCTTGAATATCATTAAAAATAATTAAAGACAGGGCTAGAGAAATGCCTTAGGAGCTACAATTTCCTCTTCCACTACAGGGGAGCTAACATTTTTTGGTCTCTGAGGAGTGATGCAGTGATCTGCTATGTATTCTAAATGTTAGTTAATTGCTACCAGGGTCTGCTTGCTGTATAGCAAGTAATGCTTTGTTACCTTGCTTTCAAATCATTTTCTCTGATTGACTTTAATAAAATTCTAAGGCCTGTGATTGAGCAGAGAGAGAGTGAGAGAGAGAGAGAGAGAGAGAGAGAGAGAGAGAGAGAGAGAGAGGTAAGCAGGACAAAGGTTTGTGGGCTTCTGAGGCAGACAGACAGGATTATAGGAAGAAGAAGCCAGGAGGTGAAAGAGGAAGAAGACATGATGGGGTAAATGGAAGAAAATCATTCCCTGTGGCTTGGAGCATCAGCATTGTGTGGAGAATAACAGCCAAGGCAAGGCATGTATATATGGGGTTGTATCTGGGGAATAGAATTATAAGTTAGTTTATATGGTCTAAGACTGCTCATTCCAGGCTAAGGCTGTTTAAAATCCATCAGTGTCTGTGTGTTCATTTATAATAACAGGTTAAGGATTAATACCACTGACCAATTAACTATAATATAAATACTGGTTAACAATTTTACATTGTTCTACAGGGAATACCTTCACTTCCATGCTTACACCCACTTACAAGTACACTAATACACATATTAAAATAATGAAATAAAAATTGTAGAAAATAAATTGGTGACAGAATTAGCTAGATTATTGGTTGTTATAAAATAGATGAGCCCATAGAATTTGAGAAGTAAGACATACTTTTGAGAAAGAGAAGGCATCCTTTTCTACAGCAAATTAAAAGTAATAATAACTGCACTGTATATTTAAAAATATTTTGGAGTTACAATCTCCTCATCAGTTTACACATAGACACTCAAACACAGAGAACAGACTATTTACATGTTCAAATTATAAACCAAATATGAGACTCCATTTGAAACTGAATTGTCAGAGAAAATATACAATTGGGAATTCAACTTTTTCAGTCAGTAAAATGTATAGCACTTCATTGGTGTGTCCAATTTTAGACCTTTGTCAGTGTTCCATATTTTCTTTCAAACTGATTTAGTCACATCGGCACTGTTCAAAACTATGCCCATGTTCTTTCTATTTGTTTTGTTTCATTTGGACAGCATACAACTATGCAGCCCTGGCCTGGAACTCATTGTGTAGAGCAGGTTGACCTCACACTTATAGAGATCTCCCTGCCTCTGTCCCTGAGTATGGGGATTAAAGTTGGGTGCTACCATGTCCATTTTCAAAATTACTTATATATTTAATTATTTTTTAATCTCAGAGATTTGGGAACTTATTACTTCAAGTGAAACTACACTATAAAATTCTGCTTCAAGATCCTTGAAGAGATTGCAGTTACATACAGAAGAACAGATAATTACACTTTACCTTAATGAAAGTGTGAGAAGATACAACAGATGCAAATATGAACTCAAAAAGACTGTAACAGCATTCTCAAGACCTTCACATAAGCTCAAACCAGAAAAAAAAAGCAATGAAACAAACAAGCAAAAACGATCCCAGCATGAAGGAAGGAAAGTGGGTACAAAGTCTAACGCCTACTCGAGTACCTATTCACAAATGGTAGCCATGGGGAGAGATAAAAATCAGTTTTCTTCAATGCAGTAAACACAGATTATGTTTTCCACACTGGAAGACAGGCCCCATGATTAGGAGTAGTTGGCAAATACAAATTAGACTTTGTGTTTCAGTGCCTTTTTTCTTTTGCAACATTTTATTTAAATTTGAGAAAGAACATTAAATTTGGTGGGTACTAGAATGGGGTGCAGTATCTGGTAGAAGTTGGAGGTGGGAAAGAATATAATAAAATGTACTGTATGAAATCAAATATAAAACTTTTAAATTAAAAGAGATTTCAGTTAGATGAAGGCACTTATATCTGCTACCACTGTGAGAAGAAGATCTCAAAAGATTCTAACATGTGGGAATTAGAATAGTTGAGCTCTTTGAATCTTTTCCACTACTGATAATCCATATGACCTTAGCATGGCTGCTTTGGGATAGCCAGGTGCTGCAGATTGATTGTATGTGCCCTTTTAAAACTAGTATTTTGGAACTTTAAGTTATGAAAAAAGTAGTATTAAACTGAGCTTTGGGGGTTTTATTGTCTAGGTCAGTGACAATGACTTTGGAGGCTTTGTTTTCCAAATGATGTAAATCAATTTGAATATACCTAACAAGTTTGTGCAATGTTCAGATGTAAGTGAGGTTTAATTAAGTGTTCTTGTGGTGAAAAAAAGGAACTTCTTCCAATTTCAGCCAAAAGACAGTCTGTAGAAGAAGATTCTCTTGACTTTCAAAGACTATGGCAGTTTTAGACCTGGCCTGAATATGGAATAAGGAAATAAACAGCTCATCAGGCTTGTTTTGAGCTGCGAGCTTCATGGTACATTTTTCTAGAGATGAATTCCAGCTGTTGTTGCTCAGACTGACATGGTAAATTGGAATTGCTATCCAAAACAATAAAATAAGTTTGACAGTTTTCCTTTTTAAGAACTACATTAAAGCTTTCAAACTATGAATAAGTTTAATTCTATTAAATGAAATTAAATGGAGATCTAAACATCAGGCATGAAATCTTTCTAGGTACAAAGACTAATTCCAGTTTTAAAGGGGATCTAGGGCTCTCCTAAGGAATCCAGGTTTTATGAATATGAATCTCGAGTGTGTCATGCACACCGAAGTCAATAGGAAGTCTCACAGAACACAATAGAGGACAACATGACCTCTATCCATCCTTTATTCTTTTCTTCTTGAATTTAGTTCATCAATGGGGAGCCACAGGGGTGTGCCTTCAATACCCCAACTTTCTGTCTGGAGAATAAACTTTCTAATAGATATAATGAAGGGAAATCCTCTTTTCTATAAAATTCATATCCTAAAAAAATGAGGTAAATAAGTGATGACTGTATAAGTTACATAGATTTAATGTATCTCTGTGGTACTTCATAAGTTGTTTTTCTTCACCTGTAATTTACTTTGACATCTGTGAAAGACTATCTGAAGCATGACTAGTTGCAATTTTCTAGCTCTCAATAGTGATGTAATTAGGGAATTCGTAGGCATTGTAGACTTAATTGACATGTAAACAATATACTTGTGGATGATAAGCACAGGATAATTTACATATAAAAAAATCAAACATAAATAAGGAGCTTTTGCTTCTTAAGTCTTTTGACAGTCTTTTTGATGACTTTTTTTCTTATAATTATATTATCAGTGTAGGTTTGTCTCGAAATAATAATTTTTTATTTTGTCCTTGGTAAGCATTCAAATGTTAGAGTTATATGTTAAAACTGAATAGAAAGAAAATTTATATAATTTAAAAGTAAAATCAAGCAAATGAGAAAGAATTGAATGTTTGCACAACTAGGAAAATTATTTGCAAAATAAATACTTATTCTGGAGGGGAGTGGTGGGTTCTCCAGTGTCTCTTCCCCACCAGTGTAGTGACTGAGAACTTCTGTGGTAGGAGCCAGGCTGAAGTTAAAATAGCCTATGTATTTATAGGTAAACATCCTTAGGTATTCCTGGACACATTTTGGCCATTTTTTTCCTAATATAAGCAAAGTGGAAATTAATTTATCTTAGTTTATCTTTCTCTTATAGCATAATAGCTAATTTTCTGGGAAATCCTTTTCAGGAAATCCTATTAATAAAACATTCAAAATACCTAGTGGTCAATTTTAAGAATTGTCTTGATTAGGCTACATATTGCCTACATATATAAATATTATTTCTCAATGAAGGTATTTTGTGGTCACATTGATGACTGTTGTGGGAGTTTTCCTGGATGCCATAAACATATTCAACTCATATAGTTACTTGTCTTTTTATGTGATAAAATACTATGATCAAGCCAACTTATTAAAGAAGGCACATGATTTGGCTTACAGTATCAGAGGGTTAGAGTCATGATGGAACAACAAAGGACCAAATTAGGACTAAAATCTCAATTTACAACAAAGGCACACTGAGGCAAACTGAAAATTTCATAAGCCTTTTGAAATCCCCAAACCAGCACCTGTGATATACTTCCTCTAAAAAGGCCATACTTTACAATTCTTCTCAAATGGTTCCACCAAATGGTGGCCAAACATTCAAATATACCAACCTATAGGCACTATTTTGGTTCAAACCAGCACATAGGGTACCAGAAAGAGACCAAGGAAATGATTCCTCCAATATCTAGTTTGATGAAGCAACAATTTTATAATGGTTGTTTACAGTACCAGAAACTGAAAAACAATTGCATCGCTGAGAAACACATCTCAGTGTGGATGATTTCAGTGAAAGCCTTATCTCAGGCACTCCCTTACTAAACTGCAGGGCTCCAAGAGTCATCTTCTCAGCAATTGTTGAATGTTTTTATAGCCTTAGGTGGGGACCTCAGGAATCTTAGAAATCTCATGAGCTTCTTGGTCCTAGCACATTACAAGTCGTCCTCCTTGCTCTAGGAGGAAGTGTTTCAATTTAGACAAAATAGATACAAAACAATGACATCAATATTAGAATCAGGACACTGAAGCAAATTCCATCCCAAGAATGGATGAGCTCATCTAATCTAGTCAATACCCAAATATAAACCTGAAGAAGAAAGACTCCTTGCTCTCTGCCTATTTTTGATCCAGGATGTAGTTCTACTTTTCAGCAGACATGGAGCCAGTTACAAACCATGAGTCCCCTCTTAGTGTCCAGTATGATGCTAACTACAGATCTTGGGTTATTCAACTTCCATAATCATAAACAGATGTCATATTCTTTGATAAATTGATATCTCTATTTCTCTCTCTTTTGCTCTATTTATTTCTCTGAATAAGCTTGATGAATATAAACCCTGCTCAGGTTTGTTCAAGCTTTCATTATCCTCATTTTGAATTCTGAAATATGTATCTATCTGGCTTCCAATCCTGCTTCTTGTTGTCTTTATAATCATAAACAGATGCCATATTCTGTGATAAATTGATATCCCTATTTCTCTCTCTTTTGCTCTATTTCTCTGAATAAGCTTGATGAATATAAACCCTGCTCAGGTTTGTTCAAGCTTTCATTATCCTCATTTTGAATTCTGAAATATGTATCTATCTGGCTTCCAATCCTTCTTCTTGTTGTCTTTATTCTTAATGCAATACACAGTGAGCCCCTTCAACATTTAAGTCAGACTTCCTTTTCTCTAAATCCTCTACTGACTCTAACTCTCATAAAGGGTCAATGTCATAACAAAGGCTTGCAAGACTTCATCTGACCCAGCTCCTAGTAACTTCTTTCATACTGAACAGTCTCTTGTTGTTATGTTACAAACACTGACCTGTAGTTTTTCCTTGAGCCAGATAGGCAAACTCCTGCCTTAGGAATATTCTTCCATAGACAGCTCTTATTATTACCATATATTAACTCCTCCATTAGGTCTGGGTTAGCTGTTATATTTAAAATTTCAGTCTAGCCCTTCCTAATCTAACCACTATCATTTCTCAGAAGATTCTCCCACATAACATGCTAATGCTCTTGTTATTATTCAATATATAAGTGTCTTCGTTGTAATTATCTATTCTTCAGAAGTCTTGTGATTTTACCTCAGCAAAGAAAGAGATCTTGGCCTATTGAATTTTGTATTCTTGCCAAGATATTTCTAAAGTTTGTTTTAAAAATATTTTTGCAAAGATTCAGAGATACCCCCCACTCTCACTGTTAGGAGTCCCACAAAAACCCCAAGCTAAACAACCACAACATATTTGCAGAGGACCTAGCACAGACCCATGCAGGCACTATGATTGCTGTTTCAGGTTCTGTGAACCCATATGATCCCTGCTTAGTTGATTTTGTGGGCTGTATTTTCCTGATGTCCTTGACCCCTTGTGATCCTGCCGCTGGGACCCTTTTCCTCCTACTGGGTTGACTCTTCCAGTCTTCATATGAGGATTTGTGCCTAGTCTTACTGCATCATGTTTTCTCATGTTTGGTTGATATCCCTGGGAGATTTGCTGTTCCTGGGATTATAGATGCAAAAGAGGCATCAGAGGTAACTTCTTGCCAGGAAACAAAGGGAGGGGCCTGTCAGTTGAAGGCTCCACAGCAAAAATGTGAACCTTCTTCCCTTAACCAGCCAGGGGCAACAAGCAGTCAGGAAGAACAAAATTAACTGTTGTGGATCTTTTGCATGCTACTAAAGGTAGTGCAGTTTTAT
>CAJQZJ010027982.1:4350571-4390250 GCA_907164525.1 Lophiomys imhausi | reverse complement strand
TTTCTTCCTTACATCAAGAGCAAGGTTGCACCAATAAAAAGAACAGGAGCATTTGGGAGTACTGGAAACTGTGTATTTTGGCAAACAATGGTGAATGATAAGAGACCAAAATTAAAAACAAAAATGAATTGTATTGAAATAGAAGGATTGCTTGAACAGGAGCTGAGGTAGGTATCCTCTTCCAAGAGTCTTGGAATCCAAAATGACCACTTCAAAAGGTCCATACACAGTTTATAGGAATTGGTAAGTTATCACAAATACAGCAATGTGTACGGTGGATTAATTGTATTGGAGCAGAAGGACAAACCTTATGAAAATTGAGACCTTATGTGGCTGGCATACCCCTAAACTTATGGGGAAGGGATCTTTTACAACAATGGGTACTCAGATTAATATTCCTGCAATCCCAGAAACAACAAATGATGAAATGATGGATGTTCCTGGGGAAGGTATTGATATAGGTACTCAACAGCAATCACAAGCTGTATCCAATGTCCAAATACAGGGCACCACAGGGATTGAATTTCCAAATTTATAATAGGGCCCACTGCTGAAATTGCATCAGCCCTTTCCTTGAAATTAATATCAAATAAACCTATGCAGTAAGGTCAGTGCCCCATAACAAAGGAAAAATTGGAGGCTCTTGAACAATTGGTAAAAAAAAAAAAAAAAAAGCTAGAGGTCATCATATAGAAGAGTCTACCAGCCCATGGAATTCTCCTGTGTTTGTTGCAAAAAAAGAAATCAGAGAAATGGAGAATGGTAACAGATTTAAGATCTGTGAATAGATTGATTAATTTTACAATTCTGTTGCATAAGAATGATAGGAAAAGGTTTGCTTTCTCTGTACCTACTTTTAATAAGAGTAGGTCAATCAAGAGATATCATTGGAATGTGCTTCCACAGGGAATGTTGAACATTCCAACTCTCTGTCAATATTTTGTACAAAAACATTAGAAATAATTCATAAGCAATTTCCTCAATCTATTATTTATCATTATATGGATGATATTTTGTTGGCTGATTCTGATGCAGGTACTTGAGAGAACTTATTTAAGGAAATGCAAAGAATTCTGCCACTATGGGGGTTAAAAATTGCTCCTGGAAAAGTACAAAGAGGAGATTCTATTAGCTATTTGAGTTATACAATAAGTCAACAAAGAATAAGATCACAAAAGGTATAGATCCATAGAGACCAATTGAAAATTCTTAATGATTTTAAAATTTTAATGGGAGTTATTAACTGGTTGAGGCCTACACTTGGATTAAGTTTTTTATGAGTTAAGTAATTTGTTTCAAACTTTACAAGGGGATTCAAATCTAAACAGTCCTAGATGTCTAATGACTGAAGCAGAAAAAGATTTAATTCTGGTAGAAATCATTAATGCAATGGTAAGATAGTATTATAGAATGGATTTTCTTACCACAGAAACAAAGTAAAGAATTAAAAATATACATAGAAAAGATATCTGAATTAATTTTAAAAGGTAGAATAAGACTAGATCAATTGTCACAAATGGACCCTGCCAAAATAGTAGTGCTTCTTACTAATGTTGAGATTATGCCATTGTGGGTAATCAATGAAGACTGGCAAAAAGCTTTCAGTAACTATTTAGGAGAAACTGATAACAAAATTCCAAAAAGCAAATTTATACAATTTTTAACAGGAACTAATGGGATTCTTCCATGTATTGTAAAGGGAATACCAATTCTTGATGCACCTACATTCTATACTGATGCAAACAAGATGGAAATGGCAGGTTATGAGACAGACAAAATCAGCAAGGTAATCAAAAGTCTATATATTTCAGTCAAAAAGCAGAATTATATGCAATCCTTATGGTATGATTAGATTTTTATGAATCTCTTAATATAATTACTATTCTCTACATGCCAAAAGATGTGTTTTGCATATAGAAACTGCGGAATTTATTCCTGATAACTCAGAATTGACTTCTTTATTTATACAATTGCATCAGGTCATCAAAAGTAGAAATAATCAATTATATATTACTCATATTCAGCCATATACAGGTTTGCCAGGTCCACTGACATAAGGAAATGAGGATATTGACCAATTACTAATAGGAAATAGGTTGGAAACCTCAAAATTTAATGAGAAACATCATGGTAACTGCTCAGGTTTAAATAAATAATTCTCTATTACCTGGAAATCAGCCAGATAAATAATTTTAAAATGTCCTACATCTTCTTTGTAAAACCAAACCCTGCTACCTGCTGGAAGTAACTCTATACCCATAGGGTATATTATGGATATATGACACAATTCTATTGGACAAGCAATTGTAGAAAGAGGCAATTGTACCTTAAAAGAGATGTTTGTTAAACAAAAGAGAGAATTAAAGAATCCCAAGGATAGATTACTCAATGCTTTACTGACATTGAGTTTCCTAAACGTTGGTGGAAAAGGTACCACTGCAGCTGAAAGACAATGGGTTATAGAAAAAAAACTGAGGAATTAAATAAAGCAATATTCTATAAGGATATTTTGACATTATAGTGGAAACCTGCAATAGTTTTAAGATGGGAACATCGTTATGCTTATGTGTCTACAGGGAATGAAAAAATATGGTTACCAATAATACTTGTAAAGATTAGATCTTCCCAGGGTGAATCTCCTATTATCTGAGATATGAATGTCTTTGGATGGTAAGACTATTTTATTAACTGTCTGAGGCTCATGATATTCCATTCTTTAAGTTAGAATGGATGGAGTTTATGCTTCAAAAGGACTTACAAAGTTGATATATGCATTTCTCCTGCTCAAAGTTATTTGAGAAATTTACTTGAAAAATCAAAGACTGAATGAAAACAATGATAAAACATATAAGCCAGATGATTCAGCCTAACAGACTGCTTCAATCACTATTTTCTCAAAAAAGTTGCATGTAAATCAATTTCAAAAGGACTAGCCCAAAATGATTGATCATACAGAGCCTGGACAACAAAAGCTATAGCTAGCTTTCCTGGAAATTGGCCAATACCTCAATTTTTAAAGACTACCACAAAAATATCTACACCTCCATTACCAAGTGATGGTATGGAAGTTTGGTATGATATATTATCTGTTGTGATTGTTTGTTTTCATCTAGGATGAATGGATATATGATGTGTGTTGTGAAAAATAAAATGAGGGTTGGATTCAGGGATTTCCTTCTTTCCCTCACTCTATTCTTTGTCTCCATCTTCTTTATTAAAAATTTAATATTATTTTGTTTATATTAATAGATAATGATAGAAATTTAAGATTATTTTGCTTAATATACAGTTAAGGTTACTTTGTTTATATTCAGATATTGATAGAAGTTTGAGAAGGTTATTTTGTTTTATTAATAGATATTGAGAGAAATTTAATATTATTTTATTTTACATAAACTTAAAGGTATATTTATTTTCAATTTTTCAAGATTTCTTTTTATAAAAATCTCAGTTGAAATATATTATTTTCTATTGCCAAAAAAAACAATTTGCTCTAGGAAAGATATTACCTGCCAAAAAAAGAACACCCCAAACCTAGGGCTAGGGCATGGATCTGTTCTTTTCTTTCCAGAAGAATAAAAGCATCCAAGAAAGGAGTCTGGAGACCATTGACAATGGAATTTCTGAAGAACAGACTGTCCAGCCAGAACTTTAATAGCTGAACTTTCCCATTCAAAGTTCAGCCTTGGACTACAAACTGCTTAGGATATTCAAATTGCTGAGCACATAGAGACTTGACAATAGATGTCAGTATTAGCTTGCTTAATCATTTTTCCATTTTCTTTGGGCCCCCAACAGATTTTCTATTTTTTGGTCATTTAATTGTTGTCTAGGGGAATTGGCTACAAGTTGTTAAATGGTCTTGTTAAGCAAGGTATAGAATGTTAGACTTAGGGATTTCTTTCTTTTTCCTTTCTCTATACTTCTTTCTCTCTTATGTAGGGGAAAAAGACTTGAAAAGAAAAAAGAAAGGTTATAGACATGTTATAGGGTTATAAGAATGATAGGAAAAAAGGTTAGATTATTGAATCTATTCCTACAGATTTTTGTCATTGATATAACATTAAGGTTATATTTGGTTACACTGGTATAAATCTTTACATATTGATACAAAATTAAGATTATATTTTGGTTATGTATTGTACCTATATAATTCTTAAAAATGCAATGTGAGAAGTTCTAGTTTTTGATAGTAACTATCACAAACTGTTTAGGATAATTAAGAAATGCAATGTGATAGTCATTCAAATTTGTGATTTATTAAGTATTAGTTTAGCTAATCTCAGATGTTTTCTAAGTTCATCTGATATTAAGTGGCTAGAGACAAGCAACATTTACTTATTCAAATATACGGAGAAGGATGGATGGTCTTCAAAAACCTCAAGAGGTCTGTAGAATGTTACATTTAAAGATATTTTTAATATTTTAAAAATTCTTTGACATAAGACAGTGAGTTCCTGACAGCTCTCATTTGACTTGGAAGGAGATAATAAGGATCAAAAATCTCTATCAGGAGATAACTTCTACTGAGAAGAAACACCCCTGACCTCTCCACAGATTATGTACAGTTCAAAGATGGACCAAACCCTAAATGCAGGTAAGTCAATTGCATGATTCTGCAAAGACAGAATGGGAAAATCCTTTTTATTTCCTGCTGCACAGCTAAATCTGTGAGATGTGCTTGGCCAGAAGGCTGAAGATGATGCTCCAATGTTATAGAGAGAAACTAGGCACTGACGAGACAGTCAGTTGTCTATCATTTCATAGTTTTAGAAGTTGCTTGCTCTTCATTTTGTGTTTATTCAGATATATTTATCCATCTCAGGTTTATGATGTGGTTGAAGACTACATAGTTATAGTCTCATAATAAGTTTTAAGTTGTTTAGGAATTAAAATGATATTTTAGGTCTGAGATTATTTTAGCTTGGCAATGCAAGTTAGGATGGAAATTGAGTTAGGAATAGAACTTTAAAATCATCAAGATAAGATATATAATGGAATATCTTTCCTAGTTGAATCGTCAAATACATATGGACTGAACATTGAGAATGTATATTACTTCTTATAGTTTTCATAATTTTTCCTAATTGTTTTTAATGAATTATATTGTATTTATTGTTATTGTATTGTATTGTATTTATCGTTATAAGAAAAGGAGACTTTTATTAGACTAAAAGGTAGAGTTGGATGTTGGAGTAAGGACTTGTATATTGGTTCTCAGAAGCTGATTTCAGTGCTTGGAGATCTGGTTGCCACCATTTTTTGAGGCATTGTTTGATTGGATAATAAAAGTTGCTAACAGCCATTTAGCTTGGCAGAGAGAGAATAGGAAGGTGGGACTTCCTGAGAGCAAGAAAGGAACCCTGGGACAATACAGAGGAAGCTCTCTTTCTGTCAGAGACAAGCATGTGGACAGATGTGTATGTCTGAGAGCTCTGAAGGTATAGCAAGCCACATAGGGCTGGTTAAGATTAGGTGGTCGAGTTAACTTATATGGGCTAGTTGAGAGTTTCTACAGCTAATGACTAAGCATTGAAACAGTAAAAAGTCTTAGGATATTTATTATATGGGTGTGCCAAACATCTAGTGTCTCAGGCCTCCAGCCAAGGCCAATCAGGCCTGCCACATCTGCAGGCCTCCTGCCAGGCAGAGGCAGTCACTCTGCCAGCCTAAAATAACAGTCTATAGTTATTTTATAAATTTTATAGTCTATTTAATAAATGTTAATAAATATAGTTATTTAATAAATGTATTTCTTGGGCTAGAGACATGGCTCAGCATTTTAGAATACTGACTGCTTTTCCAAAGGATCCAGGTTCAAATCCCAATACCCCCATGGCAGTTCACAACTGGTTGTAATTCTTGGGCATGGTGGTACGTGCCTTTTTTTTGTTTGTTTTCTTTTTTTTAATAATTTATTTTTTATTTCTTCAAGTTACATCTCAATCCCAATCCCCTCCCTACTCCCCCCTCTAGTCCCACCCTTCCACCCTCCTCCCCCTCAACCCCCCCATCCTCTTCCCTTCTCTCTCTTTTTTTTTTAGTTTAAAGTATTTCTTTTTTCCCCCCAACAGCTCTCCCTTTCAGTCTAAAAAATGGTTCTTTTTCTTATAACTATAAATACACTACAAAACAACAGAAATAAATAGGCCACGATTATAAGAGTTATATGGCTTAGCATACATTCCCAATGTCCAGTCCATATGTATTTGGCACCTGACTTTAACATTCTACTATCTAACCATCTCCATGAGTTTAAAGTTCTATATCTAACTCAGCTTTCATACTAACTTGCCTCATAATTTTAAAAATATCTTCTTAGATCCAGAACACCCTCTTGATTCCTAAACAACTCAAAATTTAACTATGAGACTCTAGCTATCTATTCTTCAACCACCTCAGAGACCTGAGAGGGATAAATATATCTGATTATATAGGAAGTGCAGGGCCTGCAGCTTCCAAAACTAAAAAATGACATACTTTATATATTATCAAAAAAACCAAGTTTGCTCCAGGAAAAATATTACCTGACCCCCCCAAAAAAAAGGTAATTGTCGCAGAGTTAGGATTAGGGCAGGGCTCTGTTCTTATCTTTCCAGGAGATATAAAGCATCCATTCAAGGAATCCAGGGACAACTGGACAATGGAAACCTCAGCAGAAAACAGATCAGACACCAAAGAAGACGAGTGGCCCAGATGATCCAGCCATGCAGACTTCTTCAATAGCAGTTTCCTCAAAAGGGTATGTGTGCCTTTAATCCCAGCACTCAGGAGGCAGAGGCAGGCAGATCTGTGTGAGCTCAAGGCCAAACTGGTCTACAAAGTCAGTTCAGGATGGTCAAGAATACACAGAAAAACCCTGTCTCAAAAAGCTTTAATAGTAATAAATAAATAAATAAACAAACAAACAAATTTGTTAACAAAGTTTCAGTTTCAACTGTGGTTCTTTGTGTAAGACTTAGGCATCATGGGCTTACCCACATCCAGTTTGGCATGTTCATTGATCTCGTCCTTGTTCAGCTCACGTGTATGCAGTCATGTTGGTGAGACTTTATAGGTTTAGTTTCTGATATTCTTAGAGGACAAAATCTCATAGCACACTCTTTTTGGCTTTTACAATATTTCTGACACCACATCCACAATGGTCCTTAAGGAAGAGATCTATAACCATTAATTTACTAAACTTGACTAATACCCAATAACAATTGTCCTTCTTTCCACAAATAAGTGTAGTCTTTTCCCCTCATCAAGAAAACTTCTCTTTGTAACATATGGATACCACCACAGAAAAAACAAACAATCAAACTGCAAAATTGTGGGGCTCAGTTCCAATTAATATGTGTACAAAATACTGTTATACCTAAACTTTTCTTTTGTAAAATTTCATTAGTCTTTACAGATTCTTAACTGACAAGGGATAAAACAAGAAGTAATAAAGTGCAACAATTGTTTTTAAATGATAACATATGTTATACTTTATAGAGTCCACTAAAATTTTGCTTTCTTTGTCAATTAGAGGTCTGGTACACAGACATGTTTAAAATTCACATAGATATATTTTATGCAATCTTTTATAGAACCTATTGCTACTGGAACATTCTGAAAATATTTAACCTTGAACATTCACACTCACAAATGTGAGCAAGAGTATGCACACACACACTAACACATACAATATGAAATGAGTGAAGGAGATTCAGAGATAGGATAATAATCACTGACAAAATATACATTAATAGGCTGTAAAAAGTAGCTCAGTTAACAAAAGAACAACTTAGTTAACTTAGTGATATAAAGATATTAGTATCCTACACTATGTTGAAGAATATATTGAGTTAAATTCTCAAATCTTAAGAAATATTATTTCTTAATAAATTTAGTTGATTTGTATATAAAATCAACTATATTGAAGTTAATATTAAACTTCTCTGTGGTTCAGTTTTATTTTATATTACTTATTACATTTAATTTATCTCTCTAGAAAGTTTTAATTCTAGGGTTAACAAATACCATTATACAAATACAAACATGTCGTTATCCTCATTTATAGTTTTATGGAATTTAAATTTGAAAACTGTAGTTCCTGAGGCAGGTGTGCCACATTTACATTAAACATTCTACAAATTGATTAACTGACTCCCTAGCTTCCACCAACACCAGGCCAAGAGTGTCATCAGACAGTATCGAAAGATAGAGACCCCTCCACTATGCAATTGCTCAGCTATCTAATGTTGCCCATCCATTAATGAAATGCCTTCCTTTATTATTTCTTTTGTTTTGCTACTATAAAAACTTCATGAATCTGTTTTCATTGGAACATTGTGTTGGGGTATCCTGTTAATAGACCATGGTTATTAGACATATTTAGCTGTAGGAAAAAAACCATTATCTTTGAGTTGGAAATTTTTGTTTTGTGTGAAACCATTATCTAACAAAAATAACAAAATTTAAAGTTGTATCCTGAAGTTATCTATAGTTTCTAATTCCAAGTACTGATCTTGTTGCTCTTAACCTTTATGAAACCCTACCTGAAATAGCCCACCAATTTCCTCCCACCACATCCTAGGCACATAGAAATCATCTCAGAGATTCAAAACATGGTCTCCTTTCTCTAGGAGAATCTCAGGCACAGTTCCATTGGATTTCTTTCACTTGATTATGTTAAGGTTGGAGAGGCAGTGCATGCATTCCATTATCACAGCAACGAGGAGGCAGAGGAAGGATAATTGTGAATTTGAGGCTAGCCTGGACTACATAGCAAGTCTCTACGTTTCTACTTTCAAAAATAAAAAGGAAATAATTCTGATATACGTTTGTTCATGAATATATGTGAGTATATACATAAATGTATGCTTCAATGTCTTAAAAAGTGTCCATTGAAGGTATATCTTAATAAATATATTTATAGTTCTGTGACCAAATTAAGCCTGTAGTAAATTTAGCTAAAATTATTTCTAAATCAGCCAAGTTTACCTCCAATTCTTTCTAATAATGTTTTTCTTATAGGTTACATTTGGTTAGCTAAATATTAGCCTTTTAAAAACTTTCTTTATCTTATTGTTTGAGAAGTTTTTCACATTTGCAAATGGAAAGATGATTTGACTGCAGGACATTGAGGTACAAAATCTTATCATAATCAAGAGTCCTAACAACCTGATATATTTGCCTGTCATTACTTTAAAACCAGATGAAATAAATTGTCATCATAACAACTAGATCTCAACAGCTTAATGCTCCAAATTTAATTTGAATGCCTAGATAATCACATTTCTCCACCTTGCTACCTAGAATATAAATAAAATGTTTAACTTCAGAATTAATAAGGCAAATTCAAGAAAGTTCATATAAATACAGCTGTGCAATTCATCTGTATACTCCTACATATATTTATATGTGTCTATATGTTTACAATATGTAAATATATGTTCAATACTATCTTCCCCAAATATCTAGGAGCTCAAGATCTAAAAATCCCAAACACTGTCTTAAGTATGCTAGGTTTCACTGAACCTCTTTTTCAGTGTATAAAGTTCTTTAATTAGTATTCATTTGGTGTGGGGAAGCATCTGTGTTTATCTGAGGTTTGCGCACTCCTGAGAGATAGGGAATATCATTCTGTTTCCCTTAGTGTTTTCTTCCACAGACTGCTACAGTACTGTAAACATGAAAGTTGAATAGATATTGAAAGGAATGTATCTGTCTTTTGTCAATTTCTTGATTCAGTAGGGCATGTCACGTTTTGGACTGATGGTTACTGCTTCGATGGAGTACTGACATCCTATGTACATATGCAAATGGGACTGCCTTCAACTTTGGAGTTCAGGATTCATTGTATTAAATATTAAAATGAGCTCTCTGTAGAGTACTGCCTCTTACTGCCACTTGATTAACTGCACTATAAAGTTATTTTATAATGTCAGAGAAAGTGTTAAGAATTCAAGACATCAAAAGACTTTACCATGGATTTTAGTGTGTAGAGGCACTTTGATTTTAAAGCTAGAATAAAATAAACTATGGAGACAGAGAAACTAGAAAATTTTTCCCACACACTGGTTTCTCACAGACTTTTCTACCCTCATTTATTTATCTGTGTTACAATATACAGATCCAGTTTTAAAAAAAATTCTGAAGTACTTAATATAATAGAATTGTTATAGAACATAACACATTATACAGATGTTGCTTAAATAGGCCAATTAGGAAAAACAGAAGCATAATTTTCCTTTTTCTTATTTACAAAAAAACTTTTATCCTAAATATTTAACATTTTATTCTTCAACGTGTTATCCCTACTATACCTCCATGTGGTAGATAGTTTTATGTCAACTTGACACATGCTAAAGTCATCTGGACGGAGGGAACCTAAATTATGAAAATGCCTCCATAAGACTGGGTTGTAGACAGGCTGTAAGGCATTTTTTTTTTAATTAGTGACTGATGGGGGAGGACCCAGCCCACATGAGTGGTACCATCCATGGGCTGGAGGTCCTCAGTTCTGTAAGGAAACTGACTGGGCAAGCCATGAGGAGCAATCCAGTAAGCAGCACCCTTGATGACCACTACATCAGCTCCTGCCTCTAGGTTCCCGACCTGTTTGAGTTCTTTTCCTGACTTCCTTCAATAGTGAACATCAATATGTAAGTGTAAGCCAGATAATCTCCCAAAGTTATTTTTTGTCATGGTGTTTCATCACGGCAATAGGAACCCTAACTAAGATACTTCATATCCTAATTCTAAGATACATTTTTCATGGCCACTCTTTCTCTTAGGTTTACTGCAGCCTACTTTCGACCTTAGGTTTTTCACATCAACAATTTATTCCCCATATTGTAACAAAAGTATTTATTAGACTCATAGGGTATGCAGTTAAGTCAACAGCATATTAAGGCTTTCTGAAGTCCTATATATTTGAATATCTTCAGTGTTTATCCTCTGTACTTGGGAGTATTCTTCCCTTCAATTTACTTCAAAAACATTTGTTAAGCTCGTACTATATGTAAAAAATGTTAAGTACTTGATATAGTTGCTTTCATGATACAATATTCTTTTTTAATATTTATTACTTCAGGTTAAATCACAATGTCCTCTTTCCACCCATCGCAGTCCCGCCATCCCACAATCTACCCCCATCCCTTCCATCACAATCCTCTGGAGTGGAGTGTTCCTACATAACAGTCCCCTGCCCCAGTTTAGCAGTCATATAAGGGCCAAGAGCCTCCTCATATACTGGGAGCCTACAAGGCAGCACCAATAGGGCAAAGTGTCTCATTGACAGGAAAAAAGAGTCTATGTTCATGTTCCCTTTGGTGCGTTGGTTGTAGTATAGTTATCCTGTACTATGTAGGTAAAATCTGACTATAAGTGAAATGATGCCATGTGCATCCTTCTGAGTCTGGGTTAGCTCATGCAGGATGAGGTTCTCTAGTTCCATTCATTTGGCGGCAAATTGCATGATTTCATTCTTTCTGATAGATGAGTAGTATTCCACTGCAGATGTACCACAGTTTTTTAATCCATTCTTCGGTTGAGGGACATCTGGGTTGTTTCCAGTTTCTAGCTATTACAAATAAGGCTGCTATGAACATAGATGAGGATACTTCCTTGTAATTTCTTGAGAAATCATCTGGCTGTATACCCTGAAGTGGTATGGCTGGGTCCCAAGGCAGAGCTATTCCAGGTTTTCAAAGATATCCCCAAACTGACCTCCGTAGTGGTTGCACAAGCCTGCACTCCCACCAGCAATGGAAGAGAGTACCCCTTTCTCCACAACCTCACCAGCATGTGCTGTCATTTGAACTTTTGATCTTAGCCATTCTGACAGGTGTGAGATGGAACCTCAGAGTCATCTTGAGTTGCATTTCTCTGATGATTAAGGATGCTGAGGATTTCTTCAAGTGTCTCTCAGCCATGAGCGACTCCTCCTTTGTGAATTCTCTGTTTAGTTCTGTTCCCCATTTTTTGATTGGATTATTTGGTTTCTTGGTATTTCATTTCTGGAGTTCTTTGTAAATTTTGGATATTAGCCCTCTGTCAGATGTGAGGTTGGTGAAGATTTTTTCTCAATTGTAATTTTCCCACCAGTACCATGCCATTTTGTTCCAGTGGCAGTGTCTTTTGCCTTATAGAAGATTATCAGTTTCATGAGGTTCCATTTATTGATTGTTGGTATTAGAGCCTGAGCTGTTGGTGTTCTGTTCAGTAAGTTGTCACCTGTGCTGATGAGTTTGAGGGTTTCCCCCACTTTCTATTCTAGTAGATTTAGTGTGACCGGCCTTATGTTAAGGTCTTTGATCCAATTGGACTTAAGTTTTGTACAAGGTGATAAGTATGGGTCTAATTTCATTCTTTTACATGTCGACATTCCGTTGGACCAGCACAATTTGTTGACGGTGCTATCCTTTTTCTATTGTAAGGTTTTGGCTTCTTTGTCAAAAATTAAGACACCATATATGTGTGGGTTCATTCCTGGGTCTTCAATTTGATTCCGTTGATTCACTGGTCTGTTTCTATACCAGTATCATGCTGTTTTTATTACTATTACTCTGTGGTACAGCTTGAAATCTGGGATGGTGATACCTCCAGATTTTTTTTTTATTGCACAGGATTGATTTAACTATTTTGGGGGTTTTGTTATCCATATGAAGTTGAGAATTGTCTTTTTTTTCAGGCCTATAAAGAATTGTGTTGTTATTTTGATAGGAATTGCACTGAATCTGTATATAGCTTTTGGTAGCATGGCCATTTTTATTATGTTGATCCTGCCTATCCATGAGCATGGGAGATCTTTCCATCATCTGATGGCCTCTTCAATTTCTTTCTTCAAGGACTTGACGTTCTTGTCATACAGGTCTTTCATTTGCTTGGTTAGAGTTACCCTAGGTATTTTATATTGTTTGTGGCTATTGTGAAGGGAGTTGTTTCCCTTATTTCTTTCTCAGCACATTTACTTGTTGTATAAAGAAGGTCTTCTGATTTTTTTAAATTAATTTTGTTTATAGCTACCTTAGTAAAGGTGTTTATCAGCTGTAAGAGTTCTCTGGTGGAATTTTTTGGGCTCGCTTATGGATACTATCATATTGTCTACAAATAAGGATAATTTGACTTCTTTGTTTCAAATTTGTATCCCCTTGATCTCCCTTAGCTGTTTTATTACTCTTGCAAGAACTTCAAGGATTATGTTGAAGAAATATGGCAAAAGTGGACATCCTTTTCTTGTCCCTGAGTTTAGAGGAAATGCTTCAAGTTTCTCTCCATTTAATTTGATGTTGGCTACTGGCTTGCTGTATGTTGCCTTTATTATTTCTAGGTATGGTCCTTCTATGCCAATTCTCTCCATGACTTTAAGCATGAAGGGGTGTTGGATTTTTTTTCTAATGCTTTTTCAGCATCTAGCAAGATGATCATGTGTTTTTTTTGTCTTTCAACTTGTCTCTATGGTGAATTACATTGATGGATTTTCATATGTTGAACCATACCTGCATTCCTGGGATGAAGCCTACTTGATCATGGTGTATGATACTTTTGATGTGTTCTTGGATTCGGTTTGGCAGTATTTTATTAAGTATTTTAGCATCTATGTTCATGACGGAGATTGGTCTGAAGTTCTCTTTCTTTGTTGGGTCTTTGTTTGGTTTAGGAATCAGGGTGACTGTGGCCTCATAGAGTGAGTTTGTCAGTGTTCCTCCTGTTTGTATTTTGTGGATGAGTTTGAAGATTATTGGTATTACCTCTTCTTTGAAGGTGTGGTAGAATTCTGTGCTGAAACCAACTGGCCCTGGGCTTTTTGTGGTTGGGAGATTTTCTATTTCCCTAGGGATTAACCTGATCTCGATTTCACTTCGGGATGTGGAATCTATCAAGAAAATTTCCCATTTCACTTAGGTTTTCAAATTTGGTGGAATACAGATTTTTAAAGTAGGACCTAAAGATTCTCTGGATTTCCTCAATGTCTGTTTTTATTTATCTATTTTCATTTCTGATTTTGTTGATTTAGGTTTTTTCCCCTGTGCCTTTTAGTTAATTTGGCTAAGGGTTTGTCTATTTTGTTGATTTTCTCAAAGAACCAACTCTTAGTTTCATTGGTTCTTTGTATCGTTCTTTTTGTTTCTAAGTTGTTGACTTCAGCTCTAAGTTTGATGACTTCCTGCCTTCTGCTCCTCTTGGGAGTGTTTGCTTCTTTTTTTTTTTTTTCAATTTTTCAAGTTCAGCTGTTAATTCGCTAATATGAGCTGTCACGATTTTGTTTTTGAAGGCACTTAGTGCTATGAACTTTCCTCATAACACAGCTTTCATTGTATCCCGTATGTTTGGGTATGTTGTACCTTCATTTTTGTTGGTTTTTAAGAAGTCTTTGATTTCCTTCTTTATTTCTTCCCTGACCCAGTAGCCATCCAATAAAGAGTTGTTCAGTTTCCATGAGTGTGTAGACTTTCTGTTATTTCTGCTGTTGTTGAAGTCCAGCTTTATTCCATGGTGGTCTGATAAGATACAAGGGGTTATTTCAATTTTCTTGTATCTGTTGAGGCTTGTTTTGTGTCCAACTATATGGTTGATTTTTGAGAAGGTTCTGTGCCATGCTGAGAGGAAGGTGTATTCTTTTGTGTTTGGGTGAAACATTCTGTAGATATGTTAAGTCCATTTGGTTCATGACCTCTGTTAGACTCATTATTTCTCTGTTTGGTCTCTGTCTTAATGCTTACCTGTCCATTGTTGTGAGTGGGGTGTTGAAGTATCCCACTACTAATGTGTTGGGATTGATATGTGAATTAAGCTTTAGAAGAGTTTCTTTTCCAAATGTAGGTGCCCTTGTATTTGGGACATAGATATTCAATATTGAGGTGTCCTCTTGATGAACATTTTCTTTAATGAGTATGCAATGCTCTTCTCTATCTTTTTTGATTAATTTCAGTTGAAAGTCTATTTTATTTGATATTAAGATGTCTACTCCAGCTTGCTTCCTGGGTCCATTTGCTTGGAAAACTTTTTCCCAGCCCTTTACTCTGAGGTAGCATCTATCTTTGTTAGTGAGATGCATTTATTGTATGCAGCAAAATGATGGGTCTTGTTTATGGATCCATTCTGTAAGCCTGTGTCTTTTTATTGGGGAGTTAAGTTTATTGATGTTTATGGATATTAATGACCAAAGGTTGTTATTCCCTATTATTTTGGTGTAGGTGGTTGTTGTTTGTTTCTTTTGGTTTAGCTGCAGTGGAGTTTTTTGTTTCCTCTGTTTTCTTGGGTGCAGTTATCTTCTCTGGGTTGGAGTTTTCCTTCTAGGATCTTCTGTAGGGCTGAATTTGTGACTAGATACTGTTTAAATTAGATTTTTTCATGGAATATCTTGTTTTCTCCATCTATGTTTATAGAGAATTTTGTGGGTAAAGTAGTCTGGCCAGTCACCTATGTTTTGTTAGGGCTCTCCCAGGCCTTCTGGCTTTTGAAGTTTCTGAGGAGAAGTCAGGTGTAATTCTGATGGGTCTGCTATTATATGTTACTTGACCTTTTTCTCTTACAGGTTTTAATATTCTTTGTTCTGTACAATTGGAGTTTCAATTATTATGTGGCGAGAGGATTTTCTTTTCTGATCTAATCTGTTTGGTGTTCTGTATGCCTCTTGGAATTTTATTGGCATCTCTCTCTTTAGGTTTGGGAGTTTTTTTCTATGATTTTGTTGAAGATGTTTCCTGGACCTTGGAGTTGGGAGTCTTCTTTTTGCTTTATGCCTATAATTCTTAGGTTTGTCTTTTCATTGAGTCCTTGATTTCTTGGATGTTATCGGTGAGAACGGTTTTAGATTTCTCATTTTCTTTGGTGGTTGTACTGATTTCTTTCATTGAATCTTCCACATTTGAGATTCTGTCTTCCATGTTTTGTATCCATCCATTTTTGATAGTCATGTCTGTAGTTCCTGTTCTCTTCCCTTGATTCTCCACTTGCACTCTTATCTCTGTTTTTGTTTTCTATATTGCTTCTACTTCCAATTTCAGGTCTTGAAACATTTTATTCATTTTATATGTTTCCTGCTCCATTTTGCTTGTTTCCTTGTCTCTTTCCTGTTCAAGTTGAGCCACTTTGGGTTGGAGATCTCTAATGGTATTTTCCCTTGCTTTCGCTTGTAAAATTGTGCAATCTTTGAATTTGTTCAGAGATTTAATATCTTCCTGAAAGGATTCTATCACTTTCCAGACTATAGAGCTGTCATCGTTTTCATGTGTTTCAGCTGTCATGGGGTGGTCAGAGTTTGCTGTAGTAGCATAGCTGCATTTTTTTGGAATCATATTTCCCTGACTTTTGTTGGATATGTTCTTTCACTGATGTTTAGCTATTTGGTTGTTCTTAGCTGTTTGTTCCTGGTGCCTTCTGGGCTTGGTGCCAAGAAGGTTGCTTTGGTGTAGAAGTTGTATAGCTTGGTGATCTGTAGATCTCCACAGGCTGGTTGGGGCCTTGTGTGGAGGTTTGTTCTCAGTGTGTCTCCCAGAGCTCACCCCTTTCTGTTGTGTCCCAATTGGGGACTCAGGTAATGGGTTGTGGTGGGATGTGTTCCTATAGGTTCCTGGGATGCAACTGGTCTTTGTATAGATGATGGTGCAAGATAGCCAGGCACAGAATGTTGGCTGAGGCTTTAGCTCCCCTGAAGCTTACGTGTTGGACTATGTTTGTTGTCCTCCCAACCTGTTCTCACGATCACTGTGCATCTAATAGCCAGAAGCACTGTGACAATGAGCAATGGCCCGGGATTGTTTCACTGCTCCCTGGTTCAGAGCTTTCTGGGTTGTAGCCTGGGTATTCAGCATGTAGTGACTCTGCTGGTATGTTCCTGGGTGTCCAAGCACAGATTCTGTGGACTCTGGAGGTTTGGGGGTTGAGTCCACCAGCTGGAGACCTGAAAGGATCTGACAGGGATGAAGTACAGTTTCCTGGTGGGAGGCACTTAGTGTTCGTGTCTGATGACTTTGTTCCTTCATTGTATATATTTCCAGTACCAGTTTCTTTGTTGTGCCTGCTGGGCAGGCCCAGATAGGCTTGTGCCTCACTTACTGCCTTTCAGCATGCGTATATCTCTGCTGTTGTCCAATCTGTCTGGGTGGTCCCAGAGGGCACCTCTGTGCCTCTCGGCCCTAAGTACTAAGCCCTTGTAGTCTGAGTCACTCAAGCAGTGCACCCAGGCCAAGAACTCACTGCTCCAGGGGTGGAACTATATATGCTGAAGATCTGGTTTCCTGCTAGAGGAGCCAGCACTAGCAAAGGGATCTGATATTAACCCCACAACCCATCCAGGGCTTGGGCCCAGTGGAAATCCAAGCAGCCTTCCAACCCAGCCTTACTGCCCTCTCTCATCTTACCACTCCTATAATTATGCTGGACTCAATTTGGGTGCTGGAGCTATCCTGTGGATACTGGCAATTGGGGCTGCTGTCCTTCAAGTCCCGGGACACTGCAGTGGTTCTGGCAGTGTAACCAGCTGCTGGAAGTGTATCCCACTGCTCTTTCCAGCTGCAGTGTTCTTCCTAGTGAATGCAAATCCAATAGAGGGGTCTGTATGTCCAACACCCCTCTGGGGAAGCCCGCATATGCTTGTGTTTCCCAGACTTCTGATCTGCTGTGGTCCTGCTGCTGTCCCGCAGCTCAGAACGCACTGTGGCCCATGGCTACGATGGTTCTGCTGAGAATATATCTGTTCCTGTTGTTCTGCTTATCTTCCCCTTGGTTTCGGAATGCCTGCATGGAATGTGGGAGCCCAGGAGGCTTGCGAGTAACCCTGTCTGGATTTCGGAGCTGCTCACTGGGTATTTGAGTGGCTCGTACCCCAATCCCTCTCCTAGTGATGATTCTCCTCCTTCCCAGAGTCAACGCCTTCTGCAGTTTCTGCTGGTCTGTTTTTCTGAGTATCCAAGAGAGGAGAGTCTTGCCCAGAGACTTTCATTAGTCCCTGGGTCGCTGGGTGAAACCCAGCGGGTTCACACTACTCAGATTATTGCTCAGTGTCTTATAATTCTGTGGTGTTATAGCTGTTTTCCCCACAATCAAAATGGGTCTGTGAGGGTTGCTGCCATCTTGGATCCTTCTGATACAACATTCTTTCTCAGTCTTTTTGCCTTTTTCTTATACTCAACCTAAGATATTTCTGAGATTTTATCTCTTCTTTTATCCATATGAAATTGTACCTTCCTTTGTCCCACCCTGCACAAATCTTGATTTGTGCATCAGTTGCAGCTTCTTAGGTAAGATTATGTGAAATGTTTTGATAATATTAGATATGATACTTATGTTAAAATTTCCTAACATAACACTATTTAATATGCAAAACAAAACATCTTAATGCTCGCAGACACCTTTTTTGCATGTGTATGGTGTGAGTGCACATGTATACCTGTGTGTATGTGTGTATTCAGGTGGGTGTGTGAGCCCAGATAAGGTAAGGTGTCTTCCTTAATTGCTCTGAACTTTATTCATTGAGGCAGACTCTCCCACTGAACCTAGAGGTCTCTGATTCTAGCTAGTGTCCTTAGCCATACTGTTCTAGGGATACTAAGTCTAGAGATCTAAGTCTCTGCCTCCTGAGTACTGGGATTACAGGCAGCATCCATGCCTTCCTGGTTTTTGCATGTATTATGAGGATCTAGACTCCTATCCTCACATTTGCCTGCCAATCACTTCTTTCACTAAGCTATCTCTCTGGTGTCTATACTATGAAACATCTATATATAAAAAATGATATAGCAACTAATTTCTGTAACAGATTAAGTTAATCTATGCTGAAATAAGCATACCAGTTACTGTGAGAAAAAAGTCTTCTCTGAGAAAAGACACAAGAAAATTTCTGCATTAAAGCAATATTCTGCATCTGTATATGGCTTTCTATTATACAGTTATGTGTTATACATACCTACATATACAGGTATGTAATCTCATTAGAGAGACGTGCATGTCACTGTCTTCTTTTTTTCTTGGCTGCTCCATTCCTCTAGTCATTTTATTACACCTTCAGATCTACTTTAATATATCTTGTAATTTCAAAGATTATTGTATATTCTTATTTTTCTTTTCTTTTTTTTTTTCCTGTTTGGAAAAAAGACAATCCCTTCTCTATTCATGCTATTGGCTGTTGAATCTCTAAATCAAGGTGTTTTTTCTTCTGCTATATTTGCAAATGTTTCATTTAATTTCAGGTTCTTGGACACATCTGCAATGTTAGGTGAAGGTTCCATTTAATAGACCTAGTCTTAAATACAAATTTTAAAATTGGTTAGTAACTCCAATAATATTCATGTCATTATTATGCCAGTATATGTTGTAAGCATATCATTGTTGTAAATTCCATGGTTCATCGATGGCTAAGACTGATGCTTATTCCTCTTCTCTGGTAGCATACAAAATATCTTCCAGCATGATGAAATTTTGTCAGTAAGGGTGAAGCTTCTAGTAGGGGATCCACCAAACTATTCCTTGTTTCTTAAGTAAGCTTTATCTTCAGCAATATGGTTTTACCATCATTTTGTGGAGGTTAACCAATAGTATTGGGAATAGTCTGTGATGTTTGGGGATGGATGGTATATGGGACCCTTTGTTTAGCAATTCAACAAAATATAACTCATCTCTGGCCCTGGAGATTTTGCTTGGTATCATATGATGTATAGTTGGGGCATTATTTCCCCATTATATGAACTCCTCTTAAATTTCTTTCACAAGTGTATATATATAGCTTAGTAATCTTCTACAATGGTGGACTTCCATGTGAATTTTCAAAAGGCCTTTAGTGTTAAATGTCCCTCCCATTTTCTCCTTTATTCTGTCCCATACTCCGTTCTCATTTAACTATATTCTAGTTTCCTCTTTATCTCTTTATAATTATGTTATATTTCCTCTTCCTTGGAAATTGCCACTCAACAAAACATAAGCATTCCTGACACTGGAGATTTTGCTTGGTGTCAAATGATGTATACTTGGAGCATTACCTCTTATTACATGTACTCCACTTAAGTTCCTTTCATACATGTGTATAATCCTCAGTAGTTGGTTTCCATTTTGATTTCCAAAAGGCATTTATTGTTAGTTGTCCCTTCCACTCTCCCCTTTACTCTGTTCTATTCCCTCCTCATTTAGTCCTACTCCAGTTTCCTCTTTATCTCTTTATCATTAAATTCTGTTTCCCTTTCCTTGAAAGTTGCCCTCCTTCCCTCTAGTCCCTGCAGTTACTGGAATTAAAACATGCATATCTAAGTTTTGTACAAGGTAATAAGTATGGGTCTAATTTCATTCTTTACATGTTGACATCCAGTTGGACCAGCACCATTTGTTGAAGATGCTGTCCTTTTTCCATTATACGGTTTTGGTTTCTTTGACAAAAAATTAAATGACCATAGGTGTGTGAGTTTGTTTCTGGGTCTCAATTCTACTCCATTGATTCACTGGTCTGTTTCTATACCAGTACCATGCTGTTTTTATTACTATTGCTCTGTTGTACAGCTTGAAATATTGGATGTGATACTTCCAGATTTTTTATTTTTTATTTTTTTATTGTACAGAATTGATTTAGCTATTTTGGTATGTTTGTTTGTTTTTTGTTATCCATATGAAGTTGAGAATTGCTTTTTCTAGGTCTAAAAAGAATTGTAGTGGTATTTTGATAGGAACTGCATTGAATCTGTATATTGCTTTTGGTAGGATGGCCATTTTTATTATGTTGATCCTGCCTATCCATGAGCATGGGAGATCTTTCCATCTTCTGATGGCCTCTTCAAGTTCTTTCTTCAAGGACTTGAAGTTCTTGTCATACAGGTCTTTCACTTGCTTGGTTAGAGTTACCTCCAGGTATTTTATATTGTTTGTGGCTATTGTAAAGGGTGTTGTTTCACTAATTTCTTTCTCAGCCCATTTATTAAGTCCAAGTGGATCAAAGACCTTAACATAAGGCCGGACACAATAAATCTACTAGAAGAGAAAGTGGGGAAACTCTCAAATTCATTGGCATAGGTGACAATTTCCTGAAGAGAACACCAACAGCCCAGGATATAAGACCAACAATCAATAAATGGGACCTCATGAAATTGAAAAGCTTCTGTAAGGCAAAAGACACTGCCATTCGAACAAAATGGCAGCCTACAGATTGGGAAAAAATCTTCACCAACCCCACATCTGACAGAGGGCTAATATCCATAATTTGCAAAGAGCTCAAGAAATGAAATGCCAACAAACCAAATAATCAAATCACAAAATGGGGAACAGAGCTAAACAGAGAATTCACAAAGACAGAATCCCTAATGGCTGAGAGACACTTGAAGAAATGCTCAGCATCCTTAATCATCAGAGAAATACAACTCAAGACGACTCTGAGGTTCCGTCTCACACCTGTCAGAATGGCTAAGATCAAAAGCCCAAATGACAGCACATGCTGGCAAGGTTGTGGAGAAAGAGGTACCTTCCTCCATTGCTGGTGGAAGTGAAGACTTGTTCAACCAATATGGAGGTCAGTCTGGCGTTATCATAGAAAACTTTAAATAGCTCTGCCTTAAGACCCAGCTATACCACTTCTGGGTATACATCCAAATGATTCCTCACTGAATCACAAGGAAGTTTTTTCATCTATGTTCATAGCAGCCTTATTTGCAATAGCTTGAAACTGGAAACAACCCAGATGTCCGTCAACCGAAGAATGGATAAAAACTGTGGTTCATCCACACAATGGAATACTACTCAGCTTTCAGAAACAATGAAATCATGCAATTTGCAGCCAAATGGATGGAACTAGAGAAGTTCATCCTGAATGAGCTAACCCAGACTCAGAAGGATGCACATGACATCTATTCACTATAGTTGGATATTAGCTATATAGTATAGGATAACTATATTACAACCAATGCACCAAAGGGAACATGAACATAGACTTTTTTTTCCTATCAATGAGACACTTTGCCCTAGCGGTGCTGCCTTGTAGGCCCCCAGTGTATGAGGAGGCTCTTGGCCCTTATATGATTGCTGAACTGTGTCGGAGGACTGATTGATATTTTGGGACACTCCACTCCAGAGGAATAGGATGGAAGGGATAGGGGGTAGAGGGTGGGAGGGCAGAACTGGGAGGGGGATGGAAAGAGGACATTGTGATGGAGATGTAACCTGAAGTAATAAATATTAAAAAAAGAAACAAGCATATCTAAAAGCATAAAAGTTAACATCCACATATAAAAGAAAACATGAAATATTTGTCTTTTTAGGATAATTGTTTGTGGTTCTATCCAATTGCTTATCAATGATATAATTTTATTTTTCCAACAGCTGAAGAACATTCCATTGCACAAATGTTCCATATTTTCATCATCTACTCATACGTTGATGAATATCTGGGCTATTGTCAAATTCTGGCTATTATGAATAGAGCAGCTATGCAAATGAATAAGAATATTATTTTTATAATATGTAGAATACATTGGTATATTCCTAGGAGTGGAATAGTTGGATATTGTGGTAGATCATTTTCAGCTTTTTGAGGAAACTCCACATTGATTTTCATAGTGACTGAAATAGAACTTCTACAGAAATAAGTAAGCATTCCCCCTTTCCTGTATCCTCCACTGCATCTGCTGTCATTTGTTTTATATTAATCTTGGTTAATCTGACTGAAATAGGACAACATTTTAAAGTAGTTTTAATTTGTATTTTCCTGAGGGCCAAGGATGTTGAACAGTTTTAAGTGTTTCTCAGCCATATGTGTTTCATCTTTTGAGGATTACCTGTTTAGTTCTATATCCTGTTTTTTAATTGGGTTATTTTCTTGATGTTTGGTTTTTAAAATTCTGTTTAGTCTAAATAGTAATCCTCTGTCAGATGGTAGTTTTGTTTTTTATAATTGGTAGGTTTTTCCCCCCTATCCTGTAGGGTGCCATTTTGCTTGAATGACAGTATGCCCTCTACAGAACCTTTTCAGCTTCATGAAGTGCCATTTATTAATTGTTGTTCTTACTGTCTATGCTGTTGGTGGTGGCCTGTTCAGAAGTCAATTCTTGTGACATTAGTTCAAGCCTATTTCCCACTTTCTCTTCTATCAAATTTAGAAGTTCATTGAGGTCATGTATCCAACATAGAGAATGGCTCCTATTGCAAATTATTTTTCCTGTTTCTGGATGATATTTTATGGGAAAAGTTTATCATCTGCAATGAAATGGCAATTTAAATCTATTTTCATGGTTACTTTATATAAATTTCACCGGTCATTTGATATTTGTTTTAATAGTCTCCTATAATACATATGCAATTATGATTAAACTATGTTTGAAAAAGTTTGAAGTCAATTAGATTTCTTTCTCAGTTCAAAGTAACCTTTCTCTCTTTCTTTTTTTAATGTTTATTACTTCAGGTTACATCTCCATCACAGTGCCCTCTTTCCACCCCTCCTAGTCCCACCCTCCCACCCTCTTCCCCGTATCCTTTCCATCCCACTCCTCTGGAGTGGAGTGTCCCTACATACCAGTCCCTTGCCCCAGTTTAGCAGTCATATGAGGGCCAAGAGCTTCCTCATACACTGGGGACCCACAAGGCAGCACCACTAGGGCAAAGTGTCTCATTGACAGCTAACAAAGCCTATGTTCCTTTTCCCTTTGGGGCATTGGTTGTAATATAGTTACCCTGTACTATATGGCTAAAATCCTATTATAAGTGAATAGATGAAATGTGCATCCTTCTGAGTGTGGGTTAGCTCACTCAGGATGAGTTTCTTCGGTATTGTAAAGTACAAAAGTATTTAATGAGAGCTGTAGTTGTTTTGATAGGAGGTACTCATGTCTTATTTTATACCTGTCTTTGGTCTTTCTAAGCATATTCATTCTATCTTTGCTTCTTCATCTCTGAGTGTTCAAGGGTTTCTTTGGAGTATTATATGCTTACAAGTGTTGGCATGCTGAAACTTTTGTCCTAGGCTCTGCTCATTTTTCATGTCACTTTCTTTCAATTGCTCAGGAATCATGCTCTCATCCAGTAGATCTCAAGCTATCTTTGGATGTTCCTACACTAAGTGGCACTTGGTTTTTGTCCCTATCTGTTTTACCTCCACTATCAATAGCATTAATAAATGGGACTTCATGAAGCAGAAAAGCTTCTGCATTGTAAGGGATACTGTCATTCGAGCAAAGTGACAGCCCACAGAATGGGAAAAAAAAACATCTTTACCAATTATGCATCTGGCAGCGGATTAGTATCTAGACTATACACAGAACTTAAAAAAATTGAATATCAAGAAAATAAATAACTCATTAAAAGGCAGGTTATAGAACTAAACAGGTAATTCTCGGGTGTCAGTTTTAGACATTATCTTTCTGATCTCAATGTTTATTTTCCTACATATAGACTATTTTAAGTTTCCTAGTTATATTAAGGGCATGATTGTGGTTGAATTATTTTTATATCACATAGTATGGTTTAATTTTTAACTATTTATCTATTTATTTTGTGTGTGTTTACCACATTTAGATCTAATAACCTCCCCCCTTTTCCTATGACAATATGGAAATATTTTTAATGTTCACTTAGAAATTTAAAAAAAAATCATCTCTCATACAATAATCCTGACTACATCCTCCCCTCTCTCATTCCCCCCTCCACCCCTTCATCTGCTCCTGTTTCCCCTCAGAAAAGAGCAGACCTCCCAGGGATATCAACTGAACATGGCATTACAAGTTAAAATAAAAATAGGCACAAAGCCTCATGTCAATGCTGGATGAGGAAACCAAGTAGGACAAAAAAGGTTCCAAGAGCAGAGATATTCCCAGTCCCATTGTTAAGAGTGCCACAAGTAACACTAAGCTACACAACCATTAAATA
This sequence comes from Lophiomys imhausi, assembly GCA_907164525.1. Taxonomy (NCBI): domain Eukaryota; kingdom Metazoa; phylum Chordata; class Mammalia; order Rodentia; family Muridae; genus Lophiomys; species Lophiomys imhausi. The sequence continues at coordinate 4,365,440 of CAJQZJ010027982.1, read as the reverse complement.
TGTGCAGAGGACATAGCACAGACCCATGCACTTTTTGTCACTTCAGTCTCTATGAGTTTCTATGAGCCTTAGTTGATTCTGTAAGCCATATTTTCCTGATGTTCTCAACCCCTCTGGTTTTCCCTCTTTTTCTGGGTTCCCTGAGTTCTTCCTAACGCTTGGATATGGGTCTCTGCATTTACTCCCATCAGTTGTTGGATGCAAGCCTCTGTGATGACTGGGCTAGGCAGTGATCTATGAGTGTAAGAAAATAACATTAGGAATAATTTCATTGACTTTTTTTTTTTTTTTGCTTGACACTGCCTCTGGTTCCTGGAAATCCAGGCAGTGTCAAGCATGGGCTCCCCTTGTGTTTGGGCCTCATTAGACTAGTCATAGGCTGGATACTTCCATAAGTTCTGCACCATCATTACTCCAAACACATCCACAGGAAGGGCACAATGTAGGTCAAGGTTTTATAGCTGGGTTGGTGTCCCAGTCCTACCACTGGAAACTTTGCCTGGTTAAAAAACCAGCATTCTTCTCTAAAGTCCTTTCTAAAATATAGGGGAAAACCCCACAAAATCCTACAATGGCAAACCCTGCAAAACTGACCATTGCTTCAAGCCCACCCTACTCTGCTCAGTAATTGAGATTTTTTTTTAACCCAAAGTGCTGGATACTTTTACGGTGATTGAGAACTTTTTACCCAAACTGCAGGTGCTCAGGGAGACAGTGTCACATGGGAACTTCAAAACACTATTCTGTAATTAGTAATGAAACTGATTCCCATGTTAAACAAATGAGCTCCATTTCTGTGAATGTTTAACACAACATAAAGTTTCTGGTGGTGGCAAAATTCATTTCTTCCCAAAATAGGATCATAAGTGCACAGATAGAAATTACTTTGGTTGGAGGCAGTCTTTAGATTGGATATAGATCTAACATTAGTAGTTAAAATTGGATGGAACTAAACTGGAAAAAGCTCTTGTAGCATGATATATAGGAAATTTTGTTGATATTAAGCAGAAGATGTGAACCCAATAAAATTATCAGTATGTGTATTTTTCCTAGGAAGTCAGACCATCTTAGGATGGATCATATCTACTTAGAAGTGTTACTGAACTCACCATTTACCTAAATGTATTTGTTGAAAGCATATTTATCATAGTAGTACATTTTGATTCCAGCAAAGAAGGCACACAAAGCTTAAAGTACACAGAATCCTGTTAAGACCTTGAATAATTAATATTCATCTTTTGTTGAATCTGAGGAAATCAGGGATGGGCAATGAATTTTAGTAGGAATAAGAAAAAAAAAATCAAAGTTCAAGTAACTACTCAGGAAAGCAAAACAGATATGCATTGTTAGCTAATGTGCCAAAGTCACAGGATTGGAATGCCAAAGTACTCTGCCAGGATGCTGTGTCACAAGGAAGAGAACTTATTTTCCTAATTTTTACAAAGGGGTCCAATAAGTGAATAGAGTCCATCACAATGAGAGAGTAGCAATTCCAACTATCTGCATCTGAAAAAAAAAAAAAAAACACACCTTGAAAGCCCAAAGCTATTTACCCTTCATCATTCTGGATCCTATTCAAACAGACAGGGAATGTTTAAGATTTTTTTCTTACTATCTCTGACTTACTCTGTTGTGCTTCCTTAGATGTAATTGGAGATACACTTATTTTAAATTGAAAATGGCCTTGAGGATCTATTCGCTACATTCTGTGTTGCCGAATTGAGATGTAGAGAAATTGAACTTTTAAAAGGAAGCCCTGTAGGCTTAAAACAACATAGGTTTCTTTCTCCCTCCATACATTTAACAAATAGCTCTACTCACTACTGTCTCAGACTTAACCTTATGTCAGTCTACATTTTTTTTTTTAGTGGAAATTATACTAACCTCAGCCTATGTGAAATTAACATTGGCAAGTCACTGCTTACCACCCTACCCTCCTTGGTAGGCTCAGTTATTTGTTCAACCATTACTACAGCTATTTAAGTAAACATTTTTAGCTAAGACTAGATAGTAATGTGATATAAAAAAAAACAATGCTACCCCTTCACCAAAACCTCTGCAAGGTGAATAGTGGTTTAGTTGCTCTATACCTCTTCACAATCAGTGGTATTCTAACAATGAACAAACCAATATGAGAACATTCAGTAACTACCTTTCCCTGCCTACAAGAAAGCCTTAGAAAGTCCACTATTACATTTCAAGTAAGTTGCATTTCACTGCTCATAAATATTACTGAATGGAAAGAATTACTAATGGGAGCTCTTACCTCTCATCCAGGATACATCATAGAACTCCAGAAAAATTAGAGAATATTCCCTGTATGTTATTATATTTCCTTGGTATTATTCTACTCCTGTTCTGATCAAGAGTACTGACCAGTACTCTGATATACAAAGCCTTCAACTTAGGAGGAAAAGAGCCACAGTACCTGATTCATTAGAACTTCATTGCTAGTGGCTCTTCAAATTATTAATCACTGAGAAAACCAATTTATATATCCAAAGACAGTTTTAAATTCCTTTACATTAGAACAAGTCAATTTGTTTCTTTTGTGAAAAATGTTACCAACAAGTCTCTGACTTGAGAATCAAGTTAAATGAAATGCAGTAATTAAGGCTACAATAAAGGCTAAATCATATGCAACTGTTTTTGTGTGGTTATGCATGTGTATTCACATCTGGGCCATGTGTGTAAACGTGCACATGGAAGCCTATAATTACCTTAGGTATCTTCCTCTATTGCCCTCCAAAGCAGGATCTCTTGCTGAATCCAGAGCTCATTAGCTGAGCTAGTCAGCTGGCTAGGAATTCTCTACCTCTTAAGTGCTGGGATTAAAGGCAGGTTACTATGGTTCCCCAGCTTTTTATCAGGGTACTTAAGATCCAAATTCAAGCTTTATGTTTGCCCCGTTTACGTTATCCACTTAACAATCAACCCTGGCCCCATATATAATTCTTAATAAAATGAAACAAATAACTCAACTACTACATTCCTTATTTCAGAGAAGAGGCATTAAATATTTATGTCATCAGTTTATTTACAATTATATCAAGTGTAAGAGTTCAAGAGTTTAATCCAATTTTCAGATCACATCTCTTAAACATTCTTCAATCTGCAAAATAAAAACAAAATTATGGCATTAGAAGCCCAACTAACTTTACAGAAGTCACAGTAGTTTAATATCACCTGTCAATTTGATACATCAGAAAGCGTTTACAGTATCATGAGTTTATTCATACTGATTTGCTTCATCACATGTACCAAACTTTGCATGAATCATGCTAAGTAAACCCTTATAAATATGGAAGGAACCTAGGCTACCAGCATGCACCATGTCTATGGAGATGTAATAACATAATTCCTCAATTCAGCATTACTCAACAACCTCAGCAGGCTAATTTACTAATACCATAGTACAGATTTCTAGGATTGGTAGAAATTAAAGAAACACCAGAGCATTGTCTTTCTTGGGGATGTAATATGATGTCTATACTACACAGGTAGATATTAAGACTGAAAAAATTGATCCCTGTATAAAAAGAACCAAAACATTTCTGCAGGCCTGCAGTTTTACATGTCAAATGCACTCCAGGATAGATATAAATGTAGCCCAAAAGAAAATCTGAGTCCACTTAGTACATTTTGAGTTTTGTTGTTTGTGCTTTGCAATTTAGCAACTCAATTGCATGGTTCTTCCCTGTGGACTTTGTAGATGTTGATGCCATTTTGTAGTGTCAAAAGTTGGATACCCCTAGTGGATTTTTATCTCATAAAAGTCAACTATTACAGTACAAGACAGTGGGTTGATTTATCATGACAAGAATTACCCTATGTGGGAATCCTATGCTAATGTTACTACCTATGGAATTTCAGTCAACTTATGAGCTTTGTGTCTTCAATGGGGTTTTAATATCACTTCTTACAGGTTTGTTGGAGAATCTGCTCAGATTATCAGTGTAAAGGGCTATCTGGTAAACACTGACCTTTACTGATCAAAACAGTATTTGTTTATAGGCTTGCCAAACTGCCTCCATTAATTTATCACTCTTAACTTACCTTCAGGAATCAGCAGACAACTACCTACTTGTGTGTTGTGGGAGTGTCAGGGTACACAACAAAAATTACTGTTTTAGGAAAATTAGAAAATTACAAATTACCTGTTAAAGGGATGAACTAAATATTCTTATTTTTTAAGTAGCTGGTGCCTTACTATAAAGAAAGGAGCAGCAAATCCAGATGAAAAGAACACAGTCATCATAGCCAGTAACCGCCACTTGTTTTCCACGGAGAAAGGCAAATTCTGTTGGGAAAGAGAAAAAGCAGCAAAACAGCACTTCAAAGCATCTGATTTTACCTACTAAAAGGAACAGGGGGCAATCATGTGTACTCGTGTGTATTTTACAATCAGGTGCATACGATATAACATTAAACACCTGGATTTTCTGAATACCAGCCGGTAAGCCCGATTAGATGACAAATGAAAAAAAAGTGGTGGGGGGCGGGGGGGCTAAGTCTTGTATTTTTGATAATTGAATAAAAATACTGTATTAATCACATCATAAAGTTTGGCTTTTTCATAGAGCTATTCCACATACATCCTACCTCTTCCTTCTACCAGGCCTCGCCTAACAGTTGCAGAGTTGTCCTTATTTACACCTAGGGCTAAACCTGGCCTAACCGAGGAGGATCGGTACTTCTAACGTAGTCTGCTGGTCTAAAAGACTAACACACAGCCACAAACCCTCTTTACTTTTCGTTTCCAACGAACTTCACTCTTCCTCCGACGCCGCCGGGCTGGCTCCCATCTAACCAAGACAACCGGCAGTTTTGCGGGCCCCGCAGCAGGGCAGAGGCGGTTGAGAGTGGCGTTAAGGCCGTGGTAGGCGCTGGCCTTCCAGCCTTCTCGGGGACGAGGACTGAGGAACTGCGTACCTCCCTGAGCTCCTGGCTGGCCAATTCCCTCCCCACTCTCTCTAGGCCGGTCCTGAGGTAAACCGGCGACGCCGAGCATCCCCCAGCCCCTACGCAGTCGGGCCTCACTCACCTTCCCCGGACCCTCCTCATAGTGGCTGCGACGGACCACGGAGGTGGTGAACCTCCGAATACTCTGGCCCAACATGGCAATGATCGAAGCTCAACTACGAGCTTAGAAACGGAAAGCGGAAGAAATGGCCGCACCACCTCAGTACCCTCTCTTCACGACCTTGTTACCTAGAGCGCGAAGACCGAAAGGGAAGATGGGAACTACGGCAGGGACTTCCCGAAACGCCTCCAATTAGCTGGCTCTGAGGATTGTGGGCTTTGTAGTTCAGGTCATACAGGGCGCCATTTCGGCTCCAAAGGATTGTGGGAAATGTAGTCTTGCTTTGGGATGGGAGCTCTACAGAACCAAGCGATATTTTTACCATCAGCGATTCCTTAGGACCTGAACTGTTTTCTGATTTCAGATCTAAGATTCTTGGAATTTGTTTCTGAAAACTATTTATTAAGGTAACTGAAGCTGTTTAACCATGTGTGTCCAAGCTTTTGGAACAAGAAAATCAATCTCTCTCTCTCTCTCTCTCTCTCTCTCTCTCTCTCTCTCTCTCTCTCTCTCTCCCTCCCTCCCTCCCTCCCTCCCTCTCTCTCTCTCTCTCTCTCTCTCTCTCTCTCTCTCTCTCCAGTACTTTGCCTACATTGAAAGATATGCAGTGTTGTCATATCAGACGGAACACAAGTAAGCCAACAAACAGCATGTAGCACAGAGTGTCATGGAGAACACGGAATTGAAACGTTAAGTGATGGAATCTTGAAGATACAAAAGTTGGATATAAAAAATAAATACCTTAAACTAAAAAAAAAAAAAAAGAAGGGAAGAGGATGGTGGGGCTGAGGGGGAGGAGGGTGGAAGGGTGGGACTGGAGGGGGGAGTAGGGAGGGGATTGTGATTGAGATGTAACTTGAAGAAATAAAAAATAAATTATTTAAAAAAAAAAGGACTTACAGAGAACAATAAAACTCCTATGTGAATCATGACTATGTTGTGGAAGACATAAATATCCTCTGAGTGGAGAGAGCCTGGATTAGGAATTGGTGTAATACTGCTGAACAAACTATTGTTGAGTATCAACATTAGACAAGGCCACTAGAAACTGACAAATTTTAAAAAGGGAGGGGCACTGTATAGTTTCCTTCTCAGTCTGTATAATGTTAATTATGTATGTAACAGCACTAAGTTAAAAAAAAGAAGCCATGAATTTGTAAAAGGGCAAGGCAGGGTGCATAATAGGAGTTGAAAGGAGGAAAAGGAAGGGAGAAATTATTTAATTATATTATAATCTCAAAAAAGAAATAATTTTAAAATGGCACTATATGTTCTTGTTAAATTTAGTCTAAATTTGTCTCATATTTGATATTAGTATCCTCTGTACATCATGAACTATATTGTAAGGGGTGTGTAATATCAAGCAACTAAGCCTTAGTCAGTAATAAGAGTTAAGTAAATCACAAGGTCACAAGGTCAGACTGTCATCTATCTATCTATCTATCTATCTATCTAATCTATCATCTGTCATCTGCATATCTGTGGATCTATCTGTTAAATATAGCTGCAAATGCCTAATCTAGACAGACTCCCTGGGAGTATTGTCAATAAATGAGTATGGCAGAGTAGTGGTGTACCATTGTCTTGCCTCTATATAACAGAAGAAAAGGAAGGAAGGTTCCTCTCCTATCCTCCATTTGGAACATGTGTGTGTGTGTGTGTGTGTGTGTGTGTGTGTGTGTGTGTGTGACATATGATGATCATATATAACTTTATTGTTTCAGTTTGTGATATATCATTTCTTCCTTTTCTCTGATAATACATATAACATGAACCTCTGGTGGAGTGAACCATTCTGAATCTTGTTAATCAGAAATGCTCCTAATTCTATGACATTTTTCAAAAGTAATCTTTGTTTAATTTAACTGATTTTAATTTTTCTTCTAATATTATAGAAAGACAAATATCGCACTATCTCTTTAATATAATTGTTGTTACATCTTATCAGTTACAGTCTTAATCTTGGTTTAGTTCTTTTTCTCCAGAGCACAATCTTCGAGGAAGTAGTCAAGTTAATTTAAACAAAAACAAAAACAAAAAAACAACTCAAATCTACCAAGCACTTTCTAACATTTTGATGAGAGCTGTTAGGCAGCACCGTTCTGCATGGCATATACATATATTACCACAGAGAATAATAAACACAATAGATTCACCATAGTCACATGTTTAATACTCTGTGAGTAGTGACTATTTGAAAGAAGTTAGCCATAAAGGAGCCTAGGCAAATGGTATTTGGTTAGATTATGATGACTCCTGTTCACCTAAGTATCATGTTTTTCATCTATTGAAAAGTTTATAATGCCTCAAATGGATAATTTCTACAACAGTAAATAACTAAAAAGAGTCATAAAGTTTTTTGTAACCCACATATATAATGTGTACTTGATTTCTTTCTTTCTTACTTTTTTTTACAGCATTTGAAAGAGAAAAAACATGTTTTCTTATTCAGAATTTTCCAATGTTTTATTTTTACAAATAGTTACTGATCATATTTGGAGCTACTACAATTGGTTTCCTTCTTGCACAGAACGTACATGATCTTATTTTTTAATTTATTTATTTGTTGCTTCAGGTTTCATCTCCATCATATTGTCCTCTTTCCCCCTTCCCAGCCCCTCCCTACCACCCTCTACCCCCTAATCCTTCCATCCCACTCCTCTGGAGTGGAGAGTCCATACATAACAGTACCCCCAGCCTGGTTCAGAAGTCAAATGAGGGCTAAAAGCCTCCTCATATATTGGGGGCCTACATAGCAGTACCACCAGTGAAAAGGGTCTCATAGCCAAGGAGAGAAAAGTAAAAAAAAAAAAAAAAATCTATGTCCATGTTCCCTTTGGTGCATTGGTTGTAGTATAGATATCTTGTACTATATAGCAAAAATCCAACTCTAAGTGAATAGAAGCCATGTGCATCCTTCTGAGTCTGGGTTAGCTCACTCAGGATGAGCTTCTCTAGTTCTATCCATTTGGCTGAAAATTGCATGATTCCCTTGTTTCTGATAGCTGAGTAGTATTCCATTGTGTAGATGTACCACGGTTTTTTAAATCCATTCTTCGGTTGAGGGACATCTGGGTTGTTTCCAGATTCTAGCTAATACAAATAAAGCTGCTATGAACATAGATGAGGAAATTTCCTTGTGATTGGGTGTGGAGTCATTTGGATGTACACCTAGAAGTGGTATGGCTGGGTCCTGAGGCAAAGCTATTCCAAGTTTTCTAAGATATTGCCATACTGACCTCTATAGTGGTTGCACAAGCCTGGACTCCCACCATCAATGGAGGAGGGTTCCCCTTTCTCCACACCCTCGCCAGCATGTGCTGTCATTTGAGGTTTGATCTTAGCCATTCTGACAGGTGTGAGGTGGAATCTCAGAGTCATCTTGAGTTGCATTTCTCTGATGATTAAGGATGTTGAGCATTTCTTCAAGTGTCTCTAGGCCTTGAGGAATTCCTGCTTTGTGAATTCTCTGTTTAGCTCTTTCCCCCATTTTTTAATTGGATTATTTGGTTTCTTGGCATTGAATTTCTTGAGTTCTTTGTAAATTTTGGATACTAGTCCTTTGTCAGATGTGGGGTTGGTGAAGATTTTTTCCCAATCTGTAGGCTACCGTTTTGTTCGAGTGACAGTGTCTTTTACCTTACAGAAGCTTTTCAGTTTCATGAGGTCCCATTTATTGATTGTTGATCTCAAGTCCTGAGCTGTTGGTGTTCTGTTCAGGAAGTTGTCGCCTGTGCCAATTAGTTTGAGGGTTTCTCCCACTTTATCTTCTAGTAGATTTAGTGTGACCGGCCTTATGTTAAGGTCTTTGACCACTTGGACTTAAGTTTTTTACAAGGTGATAAGTATGGGTCTAACTTCATTCTTTTACAAATGGACATCCAGTTGGACCAGCACCATTTGTTGAAGATGCTGTCCTTCTTCCATTGCGCCGTTTTGGCTTCTTTGTCAAAAATTAGGTGGCCATAAGTGTGTGGGTCTATTTCTGAATCTTCAATTCGATTCCATTGATCTACTGGTCTGTTTCTATACCAATACCATTCTGTTTTTACAACTATTGCTCTGTAGTACAGCTTGAAATCTGGGATAGTAATACCTCCACATGTTTTTTTATTGTACAGGATTGATTTAGCTATTCTGGGCTTTTTGTTGTTCCATATGAAATTGGGGCTAGCTCTTTCCAAGTCCATAAAAAATTGTGTTGGTATTTTGATAGGAATTGCATTGAATCTATATATTGCTTTTGGTAGGATGGCCATTTTTATTATGTTGATCCTACTTATCCATGAGCATGGGAGATCTTTCCATCTTCTAAAGGCCTCTTCCATTTCTTTCTTCAAGGGCTTGAAGTTCTTGTTGTACAGGTCCTTTACTTGCTTGGTTAGAGTTACCCCCAGGTATTTTATGTTGTTTGTGGCTATTGTGAAGGGGGTTGTTTCCCTTATTTCTTTCTCAGCCCATTTGTTTGTTGTATAAAGAAGGGCTTCTGATTTTTTTTGAATTAATTTTGTATCCAGCCACTTTGCTGAAGGTGTTTATCAGCTGTAAGAGTTCTCTGGTGGAATTTTTGGGGTCGCTTATGTATACTATCATATCATCTGCAAATAGGGATAATTTGACTTCTTCGTTTCCGATGTTTATCCCCTTGATCTCCTTTAGTTGTCTTATTGCTCTAGCAAGAACTTCAAGTACTATATTGAAGAGATATGGTGAAAGTGAGCATCCTTGTCTTTTCCTTGAGTTTAGAGGACATGCTTCAAGTTTCTCTCCATTTAATTTGATGTTGGCCACTGGCTTGCTGTATATTGCCTTTATTATTTTTAGGTATGGTCCTTGTATGCTGGTTCTCTCCAGAACCTATAGCATGAAGGGTTGTTGGATTTTGTCAAATGCTTTTTAACCCCATCCCATCATTTCCCTCCTTTTGTCTAATATAAAGCCAATTTTTAACTCATATAATAAAAACAATAAGAACAAATATGAAACAATTAAGAAAACCATATGGAAAAGGTACACACATAGTGCTTAGCCTATTTGTATCAGGCAATTTTGTATCTATCTTGCTGTGTCTAAAGTTCTGAACATAAACATTTTCTATCATATCTTATACTTTCTTTTAAATCCTAAATAACTCAAGTTTAATTGAAATTTTATATCTATTATGTCTTCAACCACATCAAAAACATAAGAATGGATAAAATTATTATTTGAGTGAATAGGAAGTGTAGGAGGGCAGCTTCCAAAAAATATGGTAGTTTGCTGCCTATACAGTCCCAAATATCTCTCAATACCGTTGGAGCATCCTCTTCAATCTTTTGGCCAAGCATATCTCACAGACATAATTGTGGAGCAGGAAATAAGGATTTTCCCATTCTGTCTCTGCAGAATCAGGACATCTACTTACCTGCATTTAAGCTCTGGTCCATCTTTGGACTGTATTTAGTCCATTGAGATAGCAGTTACATTTTTATCCAGTAGGAATTATCTCCTGATGGAAGATTTCTTTTTGATGCTCATTGTTTCTTCCAAGTCAAATGAGAGCTGTCAGGGGCTTACTGTCTTAAAGTCAAACAATTTTTAAAATAATAATATCTTTAAATGTCATTTTCTGTACATCTCTGAGGGTTTTGAAGATATCTATTGATTTATAAATCTATCTATCATCTATCTATCTATCTATCTATCTATCTATCTATCTATCATCTATCTATCTATTTATCTTTGAACATGCAAACTATATTTTTAACCATTTATTATCTGTTTAACCTAACCTATTAAGTCTATTTTGTGATAAATTAAAACTTTTATTGACATGACCAGGAGCGTGACTGGCCAGCAATCAACCTGTATTACCCAGACCCCTAAATAGATTGCAATAGCAACCTATAAGAGAATTAGAAGTAAACCTGTACTTTTAAATGAGTTGTATAGGCACAATACCTTATATAAGAGTATAAATATACATATTAAATATCAAAATATAAAACTCTATACTAATGTGTCAAAAGATAACCTTATTTTAAGAATAACAACAGTTTTAAGTTTCAGAGCAGATTCAGAAATCCAACCTTATATCTTTATATATATATATATTCCCCTTGCTTTTCTTTTCAAGTGTCCCCCCCATATAAGAGAGAAAGAAGCTATATCACTGAGTACATGTAATATTGCCCTTATAGACATGATAAATGGATGTATAGCCATCTGTACATGAGCATGAGAAACTTACCAGTGACCATATACTCACGGCAAATTGGCTCTTCATCCCTTAGAGCCTTTAACTCTCAATTGTTCCAAAGTTAAGGGTGGGGCTTTGTGACAAGACCCCCAACCCCCATGCTAGAATTTTGACTAGTTTAGCCTTTTTCAGATCTTTCTTGTGAAAGTAACTACATCTTCTGTAAATATGCAAATACAAAGGTCATGTTATGCCCAGAAGATAGCATTTCACAACACTCTTTCCCATTGTCCTGTTCTTACATTCTTTCCACCCTATTTTCCATGGTGTTCCCTGAAGCTTGGATAAGAATTTAGTATAGATGTCCCACTTAAGCCTGAGCACTCACATTGTGTTAGTTTCTGTGCTTTAAATAATTATAAATCTGCATTGATGAGTGCCCACTGCAGAAAGACTTATTTCACCATGGCTCACAGCAGCACAGATATATTGATATAAACACAAATATTCCAAAAGTCAGCTTAACAACTTCATCATTTAGCAAAAATAAGAGTAGACCCCTCATCCCTAGGGACTATAATCTCTAAACAGGGAACATTTTCTTATTCTGAATTTTACTTTTTAATCATGCTAGAGAAAAATTTACATTTTAAATAATGCTACCTGCAGATTTTATCTATCATTGATTCTCATTTACATCAAGTGAGTCTTTTCTGCATGTTGGACAGGCCAATGACTGTAGAGGGAAGCTTCAGAACTATAGCACATTAAACATAGTTACACAAATTATTTTCATAAGAGTTGGGCAGGTATCCTTGCTGGGACCTCATTCACTAGGAGAGTTTGACAGAAATTGGAATGTTCCAGTGTCTTGTCCTTGACAATATTGACAGCGGCCTTTCTGGCCTCTTGGAACATTGACTTCTCAAAGTAAGAAGTTTCCTTTACTCAAAAGGCCTCCTGAAAAGTTCCTGAGAGTCCACAAAAGAGAGGACATTCAAAGAATAAGCATATGAATGAAACCATCTTGCCCCCCAGAGACCAGTCCCACTACCAGCTTGAATATCACTACTTGGCATCATTCAGTGCTGTGCATAGTTGCCCAGGAGAGCCTTTCCAAAAATATTAGGCATAAATTTGTGATCTATAATGATATTATTATTCTTGCAAGCTACTAAGATTAAGGGAGATGTTGGAAGTCAATAAACTGTTACCTATGTCTAACAGATGCTTGAGACTTCATCTAGCAACTGATGGGGGCAGATGTAGAGTCCCAGAGTCAAAGAGAAGGTAGAGCTCAGGGAGTCTTTCAGAGGAGGGGTATGAAGGATCAGAGGAACCAGAGGGGTCAGGAACACACCAGGAGAACAGGACCCACAGAATCAACTGATCAGGACTCACAGGAACTGGAAGAGATCAGGGAGCTTGTAAGGGTCTGAAATAGGTTCTCTTCATATATGTTATAACTGAGTAACTTGTAGAAATCTTAACAGTGGGAGCAGGGGCTGTCTCTGAATCATTTGACCTTTTTTTCCCTACTGGGTTGCCTTGTCCAGCCTTCATGTGATAGTATGTGACTAGTCTTATTATAGCTTGTTATGCCATGTTTGGTTGAATGGTTGGCATTCTCTTTTCTGAGGGGATACAGAGGGAGGGTGGATCTGGGGGAGAGGGAAGGTGGTGGGCAGAGGCTGTAGGGGGGGAAGGAGAGGAAACTGTGGTTGAGATGTAATATATGAGAGAAGAAAAAAATTAACCTTTTCCCAATCTTCTATTACAACATCATTTCTCATCATAAGTCTGGATGGAACTTTGACTGTGTCATTTAAAATGCTTATCTGTTGAGGGAAGGTCTAATATCATTGTTTCTGATACATTGAATTCAACCCTGAGATCTGGTTACTGCCCCTTCTGAGGCATTCTCTTGATTGGTTAATAAAAGTCACTTATGGCCACTTAGCTGGGCAGAAAGAGTATAGGAAGGCAGGACTTCCTGAGATTAGAATAGGAACCCTGGGCACACACAGAGACTCTCTCTTTCTGCCGGGAGTCACAGAAGGAGACAGACATCTGGAAAACGCTGGAAGGTAATCGCAGGCACATGGCGGTTTGGAATTAGGCAATCCGGGTTAACTTAGAGTAGCTAATTGAGAGTCTGCCCAGCTAAGGGCTAAGCATTAAAATATTAAAAAGTCTTGGTGTGTTTAATTATTGGGGAAAGACTGTGGCAGCTTATAGGCCCTCAGACCAAGCAGTCCTGGGCCTTTGGAATTCCAGACTCTCGGACTCCCCTGGGGCACAGGCGGAGCTGCTGCCAAGCTGCTCGTAATTCTACTGACCTAATATAACAACTATATTAATCAACAGAGTTTAGGTTACAGGTGGTGTAGGCCACCCTTGGTCCCGGGGCTCTTTCACCAGGATAAGTTAGGCAACTGGTTAAGGCACGTGGGCCAGGCCGCCTGCTCCTGTGCCAAGCCACAGGCTGCTCCGCCAGCCTAATCTTACAGTTCATATTTGCTAATAACTACATTAATTAATTAATTTGCAGTTTCAAGTGGCACCCAATGTGGGGCGCCATTTGTAGAAAAATTAATTAGATTACTTTGGGTGTCATATGTAGAAAAAAAGGCTAAGTTATTTTATTTACTAGTATTTAAAATATGGTTAATTGGTTCAGCACGGTTAATCTTTAAGCAGCCATTATAAATGAGAACACACAGACACCACATGGGTTTTAACAAGCCTTGGCCTGAATTGAGCAATCTCGGCCCACTTAAGCTAGCTCTTAATTCTATTACCCAAATATGACCCCATATATACATACATCCCCTTGGACTACCATTCTCCATGGTATGCCGATGGTCCTGGCCATGTGGAGTAAGATTCATTTTTCTAACCCATGGTGAGTGTCGGCCTCCTTCTTCCTGCTACTGGCTGGAATGAATTAAACCTCTGTCTAAAGTGCAGGCTTCCTGTTCTAATCTCAGGAAGTCCCACCTTTCTCTGTCTTTGCCCAATCTCAGGCCTCGGCATTTATTTAACCAATCAGTATCAATGTAAATAACATACAGCAAACAGGACCAATTAACATTTAGAATGCTTAACACTACCCCATCATTTATCCTAAAAAAAAAAAAAAAAGCAACAACAACAACAACAACAACAAAAAACCCAATGTTTATCCTAACTTAATGACTGTCTCTTTCCATTTTACTGCTGTGGTGATTCTCCAGCTTTTAAGAAGCCAGGCTTTGCTAAGAATGGAACATGAAGCAGTGCTGTTTTACATCTTTTGACATCTTTTCAAGAGCACTAGACATACTTCAAAACACACTTTCCAGTTCTCTGATGCTCTCAGTGAGTTGAGGGGAATTGGAATGGGATGAAAAGTAGCTGATATCACATATTATTGGAGCAATTTCTGACCTCTGTGTTCATGGGTAATATTACCCTTGGAGTATATTCATGACAATTACTTCAAAACACTTTGTAAAAAAAATGATATTCTTTTCAGTTTGTCTTTCTTTCTTTTCTTTCCTTTTTTCTCTATTCTTTGTGTGTGTGTGTGTGTGTGTGTGTGTGTGTGTGTGTGTGTGTGTGTGTGT
>CAJQZJ010027982.1:4233168-4350561 GCA_907164525.1 Lophiomys imhausi | reverse complement strand
TGTGTGTGTGTGTGTGTGTGTGTGTGTGTGTGTGTGTGTGTGTGTGTTGTTTCTTATGTGTCTATGTGTGACTGTTTGAGTGCCATAGCACACTTGTGGTTGTCAGAGGACAACACTGGGGATCAATCCTTGAATTTAGACCTTGATTTGAGAAAATATTTCTTTACTTCTGCATAAGTCAGGTTAACTAACTTTTGTGCTCCGACAGATTTTTCTGTTTCCATTTCTCCATGGGATTACTAACACTGTGCTTCTGAGTCCAGCTTTTACTTGGGTTTTGAGGATCTGAGCTTAGGTCTTCAGGCTTGCACAAGTATTACTACATACTGTACCATCTTCCCATGCCTGCAAAGCATGTTTTAATTTTAAAAATATCAACACACACACACAAACACACACCAACCCCCGAAAAAAACCCAAACTGATCACAAAACAATTTTTACCTTAATTCTGTATTGTTGTTTCTTGTTAACTAATCATTACAAACTATCAACTAGTTAAGTACCTAATAACATAGTTTGAAGATAGATTTTTATGCTTATCTCTTTTATTTTATGCTTAGTCTCTTTTAAGTTCACTATAAGGGAAAGGAGACAAGCTCAAAGGGATATGACTGTATTCTATTCTTTAACCAACAAAGTAATAAAATAAAGATGGCTAACCACCATTGAGCAGTGAGTAGCGTAGTGGGCTTTTTTTAAACCTATGTTGTGAGCTTGATGAGCAGAATCCAATAGAGTGACATTTGAATATATCTGAGGCTTTCTTCTTCCATTCAAGAATGTTTTCTTAGAAGTCCATCACTTTATAAGAAACCAATCGCGAGCCTTTGAGAGCTGAGAGAAAAGTGAGGCTAATGATATGGAGAAAACACAGGAGGTTCAAGAAACGGGGAGGAGCAAGAAAGAAGATGAGCCTGGAAAGAGAAATGGAGGAAGTCAGAAAGCAGATGTTAAAAAGAGGAGAGGAAGACAGAAGATTTTCCTGCCAAACCCACGCACCATACTGTAGGAGCATGTATAAAGGGGGCCTTAGTGACTCTCCCCACAGGCTTACCCACAGATTTATAAAGCATGTTAAACAAAAATTTCCCATATAAACCTATCATCTCCAGGACCATAGAGAATATCACACATTATTGAAGTGAGTCACTAAGCTGTGGGGTAATTTGTGACAAATGTAGAAATATGCAGCAGGGATGATGCACTATTTCTTTTAGAGGAAGTTTAGCAATCTGTATTCCTATCATAATAGCTGGCCATAAAAAATGCCAATTACCTTGGAAAAATTTTGGAATAAATGTGATATATTTTTTACTATAAGATATATCTTATTTTTAGTAAAAGAAAAATTAGAGTTCTTTGAAAGAGAAATGAGACATTTTGTGAATTGATTAGTATAAAATAAAAAATATCCTTAGGGACATAATATTTACTCCAAAGTCATATTTTAAAAATAAAGTTCAATTATTTTAAGTAGTGATAAAGGTATATCATAAAGTGAGTAATGTATTCTTTAGACTCATAGGAAAATTTGGAGACTGAAGTACATTATATACGATAGTGAAACTAAAAATTAAAATACAATATTTGTTATTTCTTTCAATAGCTCTTATGTTACATTTTAAAGAAGTAAGTTCAACTTTATTTAAAAGTGAATGGTTTAGTGACAAAACTATGTGACTTAAATTGCAAAATTCAAATTAACAAATATTTTTTGGTCTTGAATTTATATAACTTCTTGACACTGTGATATTAACATAAGTACTCTGTGACACCTGTTTATAATTTCAGATCTGTAAGATGAAAACTTGATATTAGAAAAAGAAAACTCAAGACTGAGTTAATTAAAATTTGCAAATACACTGCCAAGTTTTTTAATCATTGAGTGGTGACACCCTGGGAAACAAGCGTCTGAGAAGAAAGAAAAACCATTTTCTAATGATCAAATTCGACTTCATCATGTATCTTTTGTTTGAAATGTCCTAACTTCTTTTCTTTATCTCCTATTGTACTCTTAAAAACTCTTATATCCCTTTCACACATTTTTTGTTGTTGTTTTGTCTTGTTTTTTTTTTTTTTTGAGACATGGTTTCTCTGTGGAACAGTACTGGTTGTCCTGTAACTAACTTTGCAGACCAGGCTGGCCTTGAACTCACAGAGACCAACCTGCCTCTGTCTCCCAAGTGCTGGAATTAAAGGTATGTGCCACCACGTGTGGCTTCCACATAAGAAAAATATAACACTCCCCCCCCCCCCCACCCCGTGTAACAGCCCTGGCTGTCCTGGAATAAACTCTGTAGATCAGGCTGACCTTGAACTCACAGAGATCCTCTTTTTTTTCTGCCTCCCAAGTACTGGGATTAAAGGTGTGCACCACCATGCCCAGTTTAACACTCTTAAAACTCATCAAACTCAAGTGCTGTTCACTTCACCTAGAATTAGGTTGATAATATTCTATGGCTGTACTATAATACATTGCAATGAGTTATGTCTTATCTCATTACTATACCTTATGAATCTTTAGAAGAAAAACTAGTTTTAAAATTATCTTTGTATTCTACCACAAAGTGGGTATTTAACCTTATGAATAAGAAGGAAATTTATAAGGAATGATGCATTCAGTAGAAAGGGATTTTATAATAGAGTACCCCTTGGTGCAAAATAGATATTTTCAGTGAGTTAGTGTAGGATCGTTTCTATTTACAGTGTTTATATTAATAAAACAGTAACAATATCTCATTATTACCATTGGCTTTACATTGGAAGGTATTATTTTATCTTTAAAGTAATCCTATATAAGAGATGTCAGTAAAATCATTTTTATTTAATAGATGAGGCAACCAATTGTGTTGGACTCTGCTGGTAAAGTCAAAGTCTGACATTATTGGAAAGCCCCTGAGCTTGGTGCTAAATGATGGATTCCTTTTTCTCGGCGGGATTCCTTCTTCTGCTTCATCTGGGGAACCGAAACCCCACACTCTCTATCTGAGGATTGTCACATAGCCCTCAGGGAAGCTACAGGCCAAACCCTTTCTCCAGATTAAAAAAAACCTGCCCAGTGAACACCTAGGAATACCTTCCCATGCTCATGAAATCTTTTGGTGCCTTAGCTTTCAGTCATTGGCCTTTTATCCATGTCTCTAAACATACCTGGAGTTCTTCACCCACCCCCACTACCATGGGGTAATTAGGTGCTATGGTCCCTTTCTTATGATAGGACCATGCTACTGTATGTATATGAAGTATCCCTGGCCCACTTATCTCCAGCAAATCAAACACATTCATCTCCAAAACCTCTCCCTGCTGAATGTCCCTTTTCATGAAATAAATGTTCTCTCTCTCTCTCTCTCTCTCTCTCTCTCTCTCTCTCTCTCTCCATCATTACTATCTGAGATACAGCTTTTTATTTTGGGCATGGAGAAGAAGGGCTTTTCCCCTATGAAGTACTTGTCACTGGACATGTTCGCCTAGCTAGGCTTGCTTAGAGTGCAGGCTGCTGCCTTGCTGGTGCCGCCTAGCCAGGGTCATATCTTGATTACCACTGCTAGTCACCCCAATCACTGTCTCCAAAACTTCTGTTTCTCCCATGCCTGCACCATTCACTGTAGTGCTCATTTGTGGCAGCAGCTGGTTGCTAGCTGTCCCCGAATTAGCCATCAGATCTTTCTGAGTTAAGTTGGACCCCCAAAGTTGCTCAGCTTGGTCCAGTAACTCTGAGCTCCTTGAAGCTGCCCAGCCCAGCACTGGCAGCTTAGCTAAAAGAGCAGTAACCTTTTTCTCCATGACAGAGAGGGTCAGGATAATTCTAACCTTCCTGCTTGGTTAGTTAAAAGAGTTGTAACACTTAGCAATAGAGATAATCCTTTCTGTTACCTCTCCAGGATATCCTGTTGCATGGATCTCCTCCTGTGTTCCATCCTTTTCTTCCTGGACTGACATAGCCCTGACCTTCTGACAGAGGAGAGTGCACTTCTGGTATGGTGTCCAATAAGGGCTAACCCTTGCTGGAAGCCACACTATGACCCAATTAATACTGAATTATTTATCTAACTTGCCTTGATCCTCATCATATATTACATATCAGAACTGAGATTAAAACAAAAATTCTAATGTCAAAGTTATTGCTCTTAATTAATACACACAGTGGCCCAAGAGAGTTACATGAGAGATATGGTTCTCAGAACCTAAAGAAAAGGGGTAGAAGTTAGTTCATACTTGCTATGTATTGATTCAGTCTCTCCCCTGCCCCCCCCCGCCCCGTGTGTGTGTGTGTGTGTGTGTGTGTGTGTGTTTTGAGTAGATCTTTCAGAACAGTGGGGGCTGATTGGAGCTGGTGGCCAACTCTCCAGCATCCAGGGTCATCTGTACAGTTGGGTATTGGAAGGTCAGTTCAGATGGCAAGGTTCATATGATCACTGACAACAACCAGATCACCCAAACTATGTTTCTCCCATATCTCCTTTGTCTTCTGAGAGACTAGAAAGGATTGGCTTTCAAGCCAATAAGTACATCCAAATTTAGAAATGGCTTTTCCCCAGAGAATTCAAGCTTGCCAAAGCCTAGACTTAGAGGTCAATTAAGTGCTGGATGATTCCTCATTGCCTTTGTTCAGCTACTCAGGTGGTTTGAAGTTGGATTTCTTCAGCAGGCTGCTGCACTTTGCCACATTTGTGGTGAATTTTCATAGACAAGAGATAAGGAATTCTTGAATTCAAAGTGTTTCATTTTCACAGCTTTATGCATTTATATCGTTAATTTTAGTCAAGATCACTTTCTCTTTCTTCCCCTTTATCTTCTGGGATCATTCTCATTGAGTTCCTCTTCTACTTTCAGGTCTTCTATTGTTTTGTGTAGCTGACTGAGATTAATTAGATTAATTAATTAATTAATTTCCTTCCTAAGCATGGAGAGAGGTTATTTACTGAAATAAAAGGCAACTCATAAATACTTACACTTCTTTAGAAAGGACACCTTCTTTCTAATAACCATAAATTGTCAACGTAGGACCTATGGCCTCCTCCATCTATAATAAAGTAAATTCACTTTTGGTTATTATTTTTGTTTAATAACTATTTGTAAAAATATTTTAACTTAGAACATACTGCACAGATAAGATTATTATAAGCAATATTCTTATATATTCTTTAACCAAATTTGGACTATTTCAAAATATTGTCTTTCATTTTGCTTATAATTTTTGTCTTTTTAATTGTTTCTCAATATATTTTTTACTGAAAAAATTTTATTATGTAAATTTTACATCATGCACCCTGTTTCCTCTCATCTCTTATCTCCACTCAGACCCTTGCAATCTGTCCAAGCATAAAAAATAAAATCTCATTGTGGAAGTTGCAGTGTGTCCCACAATATTCCCTTTTGTTCACATATTTTGCTTGCAAATTTTCATTAAAATGACCCCTTGGTCTGGTACGAGGCTCTGGTTTCTGCTACTTTGTCAGTATTGGAACTTCACTGGAACTCCTATCAGATATGTTGTAACTGTCCTGTGTCATGGAGATCCTGTAGTTTTGGGTTGTGGAACTGGTCTCTTCTTGCACTCCAGCAACTCATCCATGGGGTAGATGTTGGAGTGGGCCAACTCAAGGCTCTGGTTCTGGACCTAAAACCCCCACTTCCAAGGCTAATTCTACCTTGGAAAGGTCCAGGGCCTGCTCTCCCAAGTGCTGCAGCATGTGAGGGACAGCTCTCCTGCTCTTGTGACCCCATCTAGGCCAGATCTCCTGTTAGCCAATGGTGGTGAGGGCAAAGAGAGGGGAGGGGATCTCTCCTTAGCCAATACCACCACATAGCAGACAGAAGGCAGTGCTGGCTCTCCCACACTCACTCCCTCAGGGCAGGCTCACCCACAGCCCTCATATCCAGGACCAGCTCTAGTGTATTACCCAGTCAAGTGCAGGGCCTGCTCTCCCATGTGTTGCAGCATATGAGGGACAGGGACAGCTCTCCTGCTCTTGTGACCCCATCTGGGCCAGATCTCACCCCAGGGCTGGGCCTCCAAAACTCCCACATCCAGGGTCAGGCAGGGTTCTTCTAGTTTCTGGCTTGTTTCCTTTCCTGGGAGCCCATCTGGTGCTTGCCTGGTAGTAGTCTGGTAGTCATCACAGGGTACCCCATGGTGCCAACATTGTGTTGGTATCCAGCTTGCTTTTTTTCCAGGAATGTTAGGCTAGTATTCATTCAGAACATGGAATGTAGATATAGCCTCTCTCCTCTCTGCCACCTAGTGATGCACATGTGACATAGCAGTCACATCTGCAATGCCTCTAGGGGCAGGGTTGTTTCTCAATATTAAAAAACAAAAAAACAAAAAACAAAAAAAAAATAATTCATACCATGATACTAAACCCCAAATACTTTAATGTATATTCTCTAAGAATATTTTTGTATATAACCACAGTATGGATCAATGACATCAATTTATATTTATCAGGCATATCTCAATTTTGTCAGAGGATCTAGTAAAATTCTCTCCAGCTTTATGTTGCCTTTGCCCTCTAGTACTTAATGTAATCGACGGGCAGAGATTGTATTTAGGTAGTGTATCTTCTACTTTAATTTAGTTTAGCCAGAAGAATATCTTCAATATTTGTCTTTTATCACACTGTTGTGTAAAATGTAGTCATCTACACCATGTTTACAGAGTATACTTCATTTTGCGTTTGTCTGAAGTTACTTTGTGATAGACTTAGGTTAAACATTGTTTGCCACAGTTATTTTATGATGTCACATGTAAGATACTGTATATCTATCTTCCTGTCACTGGTAATATTATTAACCACTGAGTCAAAATATTGTCTGATTTTTCTACTTTATATAACTATCTTTCCTACCCTGTGTACCTATACATACACTGATAATATTTGACAAGTTGTAGAACTTACCCAAGCAGAGGAGGGCTGAAGCCAGAGACCTGAAGTACAGGATGGTCAAGGATCATGCAGGCTTCCTGAGTCAATGGCCTTTGGATTTGTAGTGTCACATTGATGATGGATAAAGACATGGAAAAAGGACTGAACAAAATAACAGTAATTTATTAAGGAAAGGTAAGAAAGACTCCCTTGTGTTGGAGGTATTGTGAATGAGTGGAAAGCTAAACTGCTTGCCTGGGATATAAGTGTGTGTGTGTGTGTGTGTGTGTGTGTGTGTGTGTGTGTGTGTGTGTAGATCAGAAACTGGACAATGACTGAGGTAATTTCTATTGGAATTGGATGACTTCTGGGCATTCATTAGGTTGAATCAATGGAGGTGTATTCTCTTGCACATGTCCCCAGACACAAGCAGTGGCTCATCAGATGGTGATCATCTAAGCATAGATGTTGCCATAGGAGAGTGGCCATAGGTCAAGGTTTCTCTGTTGATTCACTTTTGAACTTGCTTTGGCTTGGTTTGTTATCTATAGACGTCGGTTGAGTTAGCCAGCCATGAATTAAACCATGTTTTCTTGGTCCCCAGGTTATGTGACCAGCTGTTAGTTTATCATGGGCCCCAGGAGTGTCTGGCTATGGAAAGGTAAATTTTATCTTAACTAGCAATATTTAGTTGAAGTTTATCTTGAGCAGTCCCAGATGATCTCCTTGTTGGAATAAGCAGAGGCTTTAGAGAAGTCAACTTTATCCACAATATAGTCTGTTCTAATTGCATGCAAAAATTTGTTAAAGGTCAACAATGCCTTGTATTCTTGTGTTTTGGGAAGGATAAGGGACTACATGGGAACCTGTTGGAACCTGACAAAACTGGCTTTTTCATTTTATTTTCCCAGAGTTCTATTCTTCCTCTCATTAAATAAACTGGCTATCTCATACCCAAACTCAAGCTTTTTTTATTTTCCTTCCTCTAGCCTATGTTTTCAATAGAATACTGAAAAATCATGTTAATATCCTGGAACTATCCTGTTTCTCAAAGAAAATTTCTTCCAGGTATAGCATCCATTGATGATTCTTGCTCAACTATTGCCATAATGGTGTGAAGTGAGTTTCCATCTCCAATACTTCTTCTAGTTTACTAGTTGCACTTTACGATTCAACTAGAGATGAGAATGTTTCCTCTCCCATTTTTATTTGTCTATTTACTATTGGTATAGTCTAGTGACTACTTATGTTTAATTACTTATAAGTAATGACGATTCTAAAATATTTTAGTGTTTTTATCATTTTGCATTTGGTTAGTAGCAGCTCTTTCCAGTTATATGCTTTCATCATTTTGTGTTATTTAGCGTTTTCTTATCTCACAACAAATGTTTCTTTCCCCTTCAAATCTATACTATTCCAGTCCTGGGGACCAATCAGTATTTTATGAATGACCCTCTGTTTCTTTTTATTTCTTTCTTTCTTTTTTGGTTTTTCGAGACAGGGTTTCTCTGTGTAACAGCTCTGGCTGTCCTGGACTCGCTTTGTAGACCAGGCTGGCCTCGAACTCACAGAGATCCACCTGCCTTTGCCTCCCAAGTGCTGGGATTAAAGGCGTGGGCCACTACCGCCTGGCTTGAACCTCTCTTTTTTTAAGTAGGAAGTGATAATAAAGACCAAGGTCTGGACATCAGATGTGTTTACTGCTGCTAAGATGTATTTGCTTTGTAGTGGATTATACATGTATACATATGTGTACATAAACATGAAAATATAACTGCATGTCTGTGGTTTAGAAATATTGCTTTTGTTTTTGGCTTTTTCCCAATACCATCATTTTGAATGCATACTACAAATTCCTTTGTATTTATTTAAATTTTAAACTTTTGTGTTTCTTCTTTGATAGGGAAGACACAAACTCCAATATCTGAAATATGTCCGTTCATGTATTATTATATCTATCATATTTTCAGAATTTTATTTATGGTTTGAATTCAGATTGTGCTTGAATTCCATTCCTACTTCCTTCCCCACATACTCTCAAGCAGAATGCTTGTAGTAAAATTCATAGTTCTCTTCCATTCCTTCTTCAATCACTTTTGATCCCTCTCTTCCTTCTCTTTTTTGTCTTTTCCTCACTCTTTTTCTCTCACCTCCTTTTTCTCTCCTTTCTTTTCTCCTTCCCACCTCCTTCTCTCCCTCCACCCCCTCTTTTTCTTCCTCCTTCTATCCTTCCCTCCTTACCTCCTTCCCTTCTTTCATTCCTTCTTTCCTGTCTTTCATGGATGTTACCTACTCATCAACATAATACAGTAACCTTGATGGCCCATATCTAATGTCCACTGTTATCTCTTTATTCTTATGGTTCACTCTCCTTTATATTTCTCTTTATTTCCATGATTTTAAAATCTTCACTTATTAATGCTTATTGTAGTTACCCTGCCAACAACTTCCTAAACTTCTTTTTTTCCTGTGCCCCCTCTCCTTTGTGCCCTTTACATTGTATATAGATTTCTTAGTTGCTGTGTTATTCATTGAGGTTGCTTTCTTGCTTAAGTCTGAAATCAAAGGCTCAGAGAGACAGAGTGATTATTTAAGATTGTGTCTTCTCATACCACTTGGAAGCCTCTGATTGTTCCAACTTCTTTGATTAGTTTATGCTTCTTTGCTGCCTAAATTGTATCTGGGAAGATAGAGACAATTGTTAAAAAATCAGATAGTCTATGAATAACTGACTCCTGACATTTTCTCTAGAAGGAAACAGGGAAACTTCAAAAACAAACCAGGGTAGAGAACATTGTAATGTGTGGTATCTTCTAAATGTATTATTTATCCAAAGTAAGAAATTGAAGTAGAAGTGTTTCTTAATTATTTATATGGTTGCATTATTTACAGCTAAAACATGATAAATGTGTTATTCAGAGTTTCTATTGCTGTGATAAAACACCTTGACCATAAGCAACTTGAGGAGAAAAGGGTTTGTGTTCTTACACTTCCACATAATCTTACATCACTGAGCAAAATCAGGGAAGGATCTCAAGTCAAGAGCTGATGCAGAGGCCATGGAGGGTTACTGATTACTGGTTTGCTCCTCATGGGTTTCTTATGAATCCAGGACCACCTGCCAGGAATAGCACTGCCCACAGTGAGTTAAGCCCTTCCACATTAATCATCAATCAAGAAAATGTCCTACAACCTTGTCACAGTCAATCTGATAAAAACATTTTCTCAATAAAGATTCCCTCTTCCTAGGTTACCCTAGTTTATGTCAAGTTGATGTAAAAAAAAACAGCCAGTAAGTATAGTCATGCTATTTTTTTTTGTTCTTCATTTTATTCTTATAAGAAGTTTCCTAGGAAACTAAAGATACTTGAGTTTCAAAATTCCTCATATATATGAGCATTTAAAATGCTCAGGGGAAGGTACTGAGTCCTGCTAAAGTCATGTTAATGTAGAAAAATTCAAACTAAGAGTTTTTAGAATATGATGAATGGAAATCCTTGTTTCTACTGGAGCTTTCCTTCTGCCATAGATAATTTCCCTTGACTTAATTGTTATTAGAGAAACTTGGATCATGTCTACTTAACCAGAGTTGATGGAAAATTAACACAAAATCTTAGCAACAATTAAGTTATTAAGAATATAATATATTGCAATGAAGATTTTTATTATAAATTGATTAATGTTTTGATCATTTCAAAAGCATTTAGGACTAGTCACTAGACAAAAAAGCTCAAAGTGCCTAAAATTTGATAATCCATATATGAAAGAAAACTGATATAGTATTTCTCATATTTTCAAACAATCAACAATTGCATATTTTCATAATGTGACAATTTCCGTCTCTTTCAACATAACTTCACTCAAATGTCCTAAATGATGAATATAAACATTTTTTGCAAACAAATTTTCGAAATTTTGTTCATGATTTTGGTTTCAATTAAGCTAATACAATATTTGTATAGTGTAGATAAGACATCAAGAACCCAGATGGAGCCACTTTGCTATGGGATGTAAAAGTCTGACAATTATAGTCCATCAAAATATTATCATTTATACCAAAACAGTTTTTGTACTTGGCTTTTTCAGTTTGTACTTATAAGATTAAGAAAACAGTATTTGCTTGAAAGAAACATTTCTGTCCTTGGAGTACATTAATACTGCATTCACTAGAGATGTTTTAAACATGCCAACTAATTACAAAATTATTAGGCAAATCGGATTAGGTTTAATTACCAGTTCTTTTCACATTCCTCATTGAACAACAGTTTAAACTGTATCATTGTCCCCAAATTGTACTTAGCCATATTCCTACCACCTTGTACTATGGGATTTTATAAATGACACACTTATAAAACTCATTACTGGGTTTATTGTAACATTTATTTTCTTTCTGAAGATGTACTTTAATATATTTCATGGTGTCGTTTTTATGAAGACTCATAGGAGAAATATCTCTCTGGTCTTCATACTAAGACAAACAGGCTTCTTTTGAGTATCTGATTTGCTTTTGCCTTATGGGTACTGTGAATAACAAATTTTACCATATTTCTCTCTTTATACTGCTTCCTAGAAAGCTTGAAGCAAAGCATGTGATGTACCTTCAGTGGGAGATGGATATATTTTGTGTACTTTACTCTTGGCTTTATCTTCTTTTTAAATTTATTTATCTTTGCGTTACTTTTCTTGTGAATTTTAAATGTGTTTTTATGTTGTTTTATGGTCTTTTTCTTTGTTTTGTACCTCACATGTATGCCAGAACCATATTAGCATGCAAATAAAATAATAAATCATATATTTTTCTTACATAAAATTGTTCGAGTGTTATTAATCAAAATTTCTTGTTATTTTATGGATCTAAACAGGCAAGATAATTATAGCTAAGCTGATGCAACAAAGGATTCCAAAATTTAGTGGCTGAGAACTAGTCTTACAGAGCTTACATTCATGATAATGTCACAGTCTGGGTTGTCTATTCAGCATACACTCTACTTCCCTAGAGCTTTCTACTCAGCCTTCTGGACTAACTCTGCCAATGCACTATGCAGTAAAAAAAATGGAGGGATAACTAGAAGGATTTAGGGACAGACCTGTGGGTGGCATACACTACTTATGCCCAGATTTCATTAACCTAAACTGATAATGCTACTACCATTGTTCATACAGGGGATTTCTGTGTAGCTGAGATCAAATCAGAAAAGTGTTGGCTGAGCACATCATCTTCTCAAAGATGATCTTATATGTTTTTCTGGGATAACAAAGTACAAATGTGGTGACTTGGTACAAAGGATTTAATGTATCATCATTTTTCTGGGTGGTTTTCTAGCTTCTATACATCCCCAGGTGTCATTGACTTCAAACAACACACTGTAGCCTCAAATGAGAATGACTAGACTTCAAATCCAAGTTTACTATGACTACTTAGTTTGGGTGGGCACCATTCTTCCTAAAGTGTCAAAGGAAGGACTTCCTTTGATATACAATGAGAGCAATAATATTTATTACTTTATTGGTAATACTCTATAGAAGGATTAATGAAAATATTTTCAAGTTTAAAATGCTCTACTAGCCAGTATCCCCATAACAGTCCCCTTTTGTGTCTTCCCACATATGCCACCTTTATTAATACTTTCTTTGTCCAACAAGACTGGCATTCAAATATATAATATAGATGTAAAATAGAAAAAAAATGAGAATTAGAGGGTGTGTTTCAGTTCATAGAGTGCTTACTGAAAACCCTGAGTTCAACAATCAGCAATTCATGCATTGGGCACGATGGTGCACTCTTGAGACCTCAGCTCCAGTTGGGTAGAGAAAGAAGTTCAAGATCATTTGATGCTACATAGCATGTTCAAGGGTAGAGTGGGATGCATGAAAAACCTGTCAATTAGTTAATGCATGCATACATAAATATAAAATGGCTGAAGTACAACTAGAATATGAACTCTTGGAAGGAAATGAATTTTAAAGTTTTGATTACTGATATCCTAACTATACTGCATAAATATATTCAATGAATATTTACTGGAAATAATGACTTAATAAGATGTGAATTTAAATTTAATCAAATACCTTATCCTAGGTGTGTGAGCTTATGAATTTGTTCATAAAATCAGTTTCAATGAGGCATAATTTACATGCAATAAAAGATATTTTGAGTATATTTTTCAATGAGTTTTACGATTGCAAATTCTTATTGGGTAGACACATAATTAAGACAGACCATTAAATTAACTATAAGTTAGTTATAATTTAAATTGTATATCTTTATGGATTATGGTATAATTATAATAATTTTATATGCATACACAATGTGAATTATCTGATCCATGTATAATTTTTACCAGCATAGTATTAAGTTATGTATTAATTTCTTCTGATTGCCATAGCTCTGGTACCTGGCTTTTCTCAGGGGAAAAGAACCTCATGTAGTGCCATATAAATGAAGCCACACAGTTCACACAGAACTGTCAATATTACGGCCTGATAATTGTTTGCCGAGGAGAATGTTCTCTATGTTATAGAATATTTAGCTGAATTCCCAGAATCTATTCATTAGATGCCAGTAATATCACTTAAAAACTCTACTTGCACTCACCAGCAGCTCATGCCAGCTGAATACTTCTTCCAGAATTTTCAAACCCTTTAGAGAACAATATTTTTTTCTAGAAATTCACCACTCTACAGTCATTTATTTGAGGGTCACTCTGAGTCAACAAAATGTGTACCTTTTCTGAACAGTGTACCAGCAAGGATCCATGGTAGGAAGTTTTGATCTTCTGATTCAAGACCCAGTTGTTTTGGAACTGGTTATGTAGTTCCCCATCACAACCTTATTATATTCCCTGTTACCAGTGTGTGTAACACACATTCAAAAGGGCAGTAGCTTCTCCTGTTCCTCCTTCCATCTGTTCCTAGCTTGTGCATTATTACTACTTTATAAATGTGTGTTCTCTGAGACCTGCTCATTTAGAAGATAATGAACAGCCATGTGAGGTAGTTTGTTTCCAATTTTAACCCTTTGGAGACAGATACTAGAAGATTATTGCTTGTGAGTTTGTGGGCAGTCTGAGCTACATACTTACTTACATATATCATGCTATATTGAGCTACAAGGCAACACAGACACATAGCATGTATTCACTTGTAACTGGATTTTAGCCATATAGTACAAGATAATTATCCTACATCCCACATACCCAAAGAAACAGGAACCTAGCATAACTATCCTATGAGAAATTCCTCCTAGCATCAGATCAATCAGATGCTGAGACACATAGTCAAATATTAGGTGGAGCTCTTGGTGTCCTAGGTAAGAGAGGGGGGGGGAATAGAGAGACCAGGAAGGAACAAGAACAACACATGAAGATCAACAGAGCCAACTAACCTAGGCCTCTAGAGGCTTACAGAGACTGAAACACTAACCAAAAAAAGAAGAAAAAAAGCTTAGACTAGACCTAGATCCTCTTATACATACACATATATACATGATAGGCAACTTAGTCTTCATACAGATCCTTTAGCAAGTAGGGGAGGCATCTCAGTCATGGACTCTGTTGACTGTTAGAGAGACACCTTATCCTAGCCGGGCTGCCATGTTGGGCCCTAAAGTAAGAGGAAGCTCTTAGCATTCATGTGTCTGAAGAACTGAGGGGATTTGATATGTAGGGGTCCCCTAACCTGAAGAGAAGTACAGGAAGGAAAGGGGGAAGAGAGTGGAAGGGTGGGAGTGGGAAAGGAGGAGGGAGGCAGCTGTGATCGAGATATAACTTGAATTAATAAATGAATGTTAAATAAAATAAAATAAAAGCAAAAAAGAAATAAAATCATCAAGACTAAAACATATAAACCTAAACAAACAAACAAACAAAACAAAGCAGTAAACATGTCCTTAGTGGTTCTTTTGCAAACACACAATTCACTCTTAGCTAAGTGAACATGTGTGTCTATCATTGCATCAGGCAAGAAGCTATCCTCAGCACACGGCCCCTAGGAATATTTCATTCAATACCACTGTTTTCCTATGCTGCTACTCTTACACTATTTTCCTGTGCTGAGATCATGTGTTACGATGATCTTATCCTCTTCATACTGTATTCTCTATATTTGTATCATCTGATTTTGTATTAAGTCCCTGCAAGGAGACATTTAAAATATATTCATACACCAAGATATCCTTAATTTTGGCCCCCTTACCTTTTAGGTATCTAAGCACACATTTCTCAGGTTGTGTTTTAAAATTTTGTTTTACTTTCTTGTGTGTGTGTGTGTGTGTCCATGTTATCTTTTAGGAAGCCCTATCATCATTTAACTGGGAATAAACTGTTTTCCTAACTATCACTCTATCACTAAGAAGACAATCTATAGAATATAAAAACAATAACAATAGACTCCCTTTTGTAGTTTACTAGTTTTTCCACTGACTTTGTCTAGTTTATCTTCTGTATCTTGAAAGCATTAAGAGAATCTTCATCAGCTCTTTAAAGATAAATAATTACTCTTAAAATATAAAAAATTAAAGATGTGAGTAGCTGAAGAAATAGATCAGCAGTTAAAAATGCTTACTGCTTTTGCAGAAGACTCAGGTTCAGTTCCCAATACCAACATTGGGCTGCTCACAATTGCCTGAAAATCTAATTCAGGGTATACTCACAGATGCCCAAACATACACATAGATAAAATAAAAATAAAAATTAAAAACATTCCTCTCATCAGATGAGGAAACTGGACTAATGCTTATGTGAGAGGTACTCTCTTTCATATAGGAACTTGTCCGGAAGAATATTAAAGGCAGGAATTTGTCTCATTAAAGTCTATATTATTTGTTATGTTCTATATTCTTTATGATTCAATTTGTACTATTCCATTACAGACTATTTAAAAATGTACAAGCTGTGAATGTGAAAGATTGTATAGAACTATTGTTGAGAAAATCATATTTATTTATATAGCACAGCTATCATCACAAATTGGCTCTTGCAATTCAATCTCATTTTCAATTACAGATCCTTGCCCCTCAACCTATCCATCATTGAGTATTTTCCAATCTTTTCAGAAACTCAAAAGCAAATGTAATTTCATCCTCCCTCCTTTCACTTTTTCTACAGAAATCCTATTTTGTATGAGGATGGTATAGAAAAGGTCATTTTTGTTAATGAACAAAAGATGATAAATTAAACATTATTTTCCCAAACATATGGCTTTTTTTTTCGATCAGAAGTAAAATAACTTATTAGCATTGTACTATTCAATCACCAAAGCAGCTCTGACTGTATATTTGGGGAATAGACAGACAGGACCTGAGGAGAACAAACAAACAAAAAAATCAACTACTTCTCCCATGAATCTCAAAAGACCAGTAAAACCTCTTATTTTTAAATAAAGGCAAACATTTAGAAGCATATTTTAAAATGGAAGATGAATTTGTTTTCAATTTTTACTTTAAGACCTTTTCAAAGGCATAATTACCTAGGGAAAATGGGTATGATTGAAGCTTGAAATCTGCAGCAGTATGGAG
This sequence comes from Lophiomys imhausi, assembly GCA_907164525.1. NCBI lineage: Eukaryota > Metazoa > Chordata > Mammalia > Rodentia > Muridae > Lophiomys > Lophiomys imhausi. The sequence goes on along the minus strand of CAJQZJ010027982.1, from coordinate 4,334,176 downwards.
GTAGAAGATGGAGTCAATTCCAGATACAATGTGCAGGTAACATTTCCTTACCTGTATTGTTCTACTTAGTGCCTACTCTCCAACACCTGCCCCATCCTCTTTATCACCTTCCCTGTTTCTCCTTCACCTCTTTACCCTCTCCTTTCTTCCTTCTCATCTCGGTTCTTTCACTTAAACACTGGGTATTTGGTAAAAACTATAAACATCTAAAGTAAAAACCACTTTAAGACTTTAAAGAACTTGAAAAATAAAGGGAAAGGTGACAAATAAAAAACAAACAAACAAATCAGCTACTAAAGGTTAAAGATGCCAAAGCTAGATGCACCTACACAATAATATGAACACGTTCAATATAGGAAAACATAAAAGATCAAAGAAGCATGAAAAGGTGAGTGGATAACTATAACCATGTCACAGAAAAAGTACTCACACAGTTCCTTCTTTTGTGACACTGGCCATTTTTTTTCAAATGCAACCATTCTTTCTTTCTGTACTTAGCCTAGCTCCTCTGACATTTAACAATATTCTTTCTCCTTGATATCACAATCTAAGCCTAGGTAAAAAAGAATCCCCATTTTTATGAAACCCTATCCTCATCCCACATTTACCCATTTTTGAACAAACTCTCTCCATGTGCATTACTGTTTCCAGAGCACCTTAGCCTAGAAAATGAGCTGTGTTTGATACTTTCTGTTCTCCCTTTTCAAGGAACTTAGAGTTTTGTTTAAACATGATATTATTGCTATTTTATTATATTATTGTCTGTAGAGAGGCGAAGTACTTACAATAGCTTGCACGTAAAGGTTCAGGACCTCATTGTGAAGTCTGTTCTCTCCTTCCACCATTGCATAGGTTTTGGGTATTGAAATCAGGTCATCAGACTTACACAGCAAAGTATTTTAACTACTGAGTCATCTCACCTCTGGGCACTGAGAACTTTATGGGAGTAGTGTAGACATCAAAATTTGGAAGTGGGGCATACTATTTTTAAATAAGTAGAAACACAAGGGTTTTTCATTGAAAGTTAGGAACTTATTTTCATACCCTTTTAAACCTACCTTTCATTACATGGCATTTTTTGTTTATTTTTTGGCATTTTTCCTTTTATTGAAAATGGATTCTTTTATCATATTATGATTAGTTTCTTCTCCCTCTACTCCTCCCAGGTCCCTACCCCCTATCTCTCTTCCTTCTGAATTATCTCCCTTCTGTCATTAGAAAAGAATAGGCTCCATGAGTTTAAAGTTCTATATCTAACTCAGCTTTCATTCTAACTTGCATCACAATTTTAAAAATATCTTCTTAGATCCAGAACACCCTCTTGATTCCTAAACAACTTAAAATTTAACTATGAGACTCTAGCTATCTATTCTTCAACCACCTCAGAGACCTGAGAGGGATAAATATATCTGATTATATAGGAAGTGCAGGGCCCGCAGCTTCCAAAACTAAGAAATGACATACCAGTTGCTGCCTGGACAGTTCCCATTTTCTCTCCATACATTACAGCATCGATCTTCAGTCGTTTGGCCCTGTTTCTCTGACAGACATTGATTGTAGAGCAGAAATTATGAAGGACTTACCTACCCTGTCTTTGCAGAGCTAGGCTGTCAACTTATCTGCTTCCAAGTTATTTCTGTTGTTTTGTATTTATAGTTATAAGAAAAAGAACCATTTTTTTGGACTGAAAGGGAGAGCTGTTGGGGGGAAAAAGAAATACCTTAAACTAAAAAAAAAAAAAGAAAGGAAGAGGATGGGGGGTTGAGAGGGAGGAGGGTGGAAGGGTGGGACTGGAGGGGGAGTAGGGAGGGGATTGTGATTGAGATGCAACTTGAAGAAATAAAAAATAAATTATTAAAAAAAGAAAAGAATAGGCTTCTAAAAGATAACAACTAAACATGACAAAATAAAATATAAGACAAAAACAAATCAAAACAAAACAAAACATCATCACATAGAGGCTGGAGAAGGCAATCTAATAGAAGAAAAAGAGCCTCAAGTACTAGCACAAGAGTCAGAGACCCACTTGTTCATACACTAGAAGTCCCATGACAGTACTAAGCTGAAAACTATAATACATCCACAGAGGACCTGATGTTGATCCATGCAGATTCTGTCCTTGCTGTTTCAGTCTCTATAAGTTCATATGAACCTTCTTCTGTTGATTCAGAAGGCCTTGTTCTCTCCATATCCTCTATCCTCTCTGCCTCATACAGTCTTTTTGCCTTTTTTTCTGTGGGGTTCTCTGAGATGTAAAGGGATAGATTTGATGGAGACATCCCATTTACAGCTGTATGTTCCAAGGACTCTCTGTCTGCATAATTTCTGGCTGTGGATCTCTGCATCTGTTTCTGTCTACTGCAGGAGTAAGCTTCTCTGATGGTGACTGAATAACACTCTGATCTATGATTGCAGAAGATTATCATTAAGAGTCATTTTATTGAAAATTTCTTTAGACCAGTATTGTTTGGTTTTACCCTAGGTCTCTTTGCCATCTAACCTCTGGTTCTTGGTCACCCAAGCAGTGTCAGGTATGGGTTCTATCTACTGGAGTCAAAGCAGACATTAGTTGGCTATTCCCACAAGCTCTGTGCCATCAGTGCTCTAGTGTATCCTGCAGAAAGGACAGATTGTAAGTTAAATGTTGTGTGGCTGGGTTGGTGTTTATGATTATATTCTAGTAGCCTAAAGAGTATCCTCCCACATCAAAAACATGAGAAAGTAGGGGAAAAGGCTTCATATGGGCACTAGCTTGATTTTTTCATATTCAGTGAGTTGGGAGAATCTTGTTCTTGGCAATGGGGCCAAATTGTCAGTAAAACAAGGTACACTGAACTTGATAGAAGAGAAAATGGGGAATAGGCTTATCTTTTGATTCTTGAGACAAGAAGACTTCAGAAGACAAATTGGCCTTGGACTTGTGTAACCAAGGATGACCTTGAATTTCTGATTTTCTTGTGTCTACCTAGTGAGTTCTGGGATTATGAGTGCTTGCTATAGGCATAGTTTATTCAGTGTTATGGGTAAGGATTCCTGAATGCTAGGCAGCCAGTCTTATTCACTGAACTAAATCTCAAGTCCCATCTAAAAGTGGTGAGTTTTACATGTAAATATAAGGACAAACATATTTTCTTATTAGTTCTGCTTCTTCCAGTTGAAGGATGAAAATAAAATCTACTTCCTGCATTGCTATAAGAAACTTGGGGATTTTAGAAGCTTGATTTTTCTGGAGTCTGAGTTCAGGGTCATGCCCAGTGGTTTGAAAACATCATCTATTTAAACAAAATTGTTAGTTAAAAAATGTTGCATTGAGTCTTTCAGCTTTGAGATCTGTGCTGGTTCTTATTAACCCTGCTCTTCTCTGAATATCATTATTCAGGGTTTCAAGACATTCTTTTGCTTTTGGAAAAGAAGAATGGAACTTGTGTCTAAAATTAATTCACTTAAATATGTAAATCATTTCTATTATACTAGAGTTCTAATGTTCTCTGAAAAATTTCCAGGTTAGTAGTAATTAATGCCTAAGCAAAAGAACTGAAGTATTTACAGATAATTTCAGAAAATATGAAGAGGACATTGTTTCTTTGTGTGCCTGTTTGCTTAACCAAGAGACATTCACTGTTCAGGACAAAGTTTAAAACAGTTGATCTGTACTACACAGATGTTGGGAAGTATACGTTCTGGTTTTGTGTCAATTTCACACAAGCTAGAGTCATCAGAGAGGAAGGAGCCTCAGTTGAGGAAGTGCCTCCATGAGATCCAGCTCTAAGGCATTTTCTCAATTAGTGATCAGTGGGGGAGGGCCCAGCTCAACATGGGTTATGCCATCCCTGGGCTGGTGGTCCTGAGTTCTATAAGAAAGAAGGATGAGTAATTCAGGGGAATCAAGTTAGTAAGAAGCACTCCTTTATGGCCTCTGCATCAGCTCCTGTCTCCATGATCCTGCCCTTTTCTAGTTCCTGTCCAGACTTCCTCCAATAAACAGTGTTGTGGAAATGTAAGCCAAATAAACACTTTTGTCCCCAACTTACTCTTAGGTCATTGTATTTCATCACAGCAATAAAATCCCTAAACAAGACAAAAAGTTTTGGAGAATGTTATGCAATAGGCTTCTTTCCTTGGCATTGGTACAACTATATAAGTTATATAATTTGTATTGTATTATGTTACATAATTTGTATAACAACATTTTAGATTTATAAATTTCTTAAACATTTGAATTGCATCTTCTACAGTAATGCTAAAAGAGTTGTTTAATTTCTGTATATTGGATATAAAGGTATACTAAACTTGAAAATAAAAGTAAATATGACATTTAAAATTTTAAAACACTTTCATTGCTGGCTATATTGAATTATTTCTATTCCTTTCAAACAAATCATTTTAAAATGTAATTCAAAGATAAATTTAAAGTATCTATATAGAGTACTAAGTGTTAGTTATTTTATACATGTAAGCAACTAATACAATAATGTTCAAATAGCAAAAAGTGAAAATAAGGTTTAAATAAAATATTTTCCTTGTGTAATATGTAGATAATTAAAACAACAAAATAGATTTTGGATCAAATCTTAATGATCCATTTTACTTTCTATTGTGTATAGATATACTTATATAACATTACTTAAAAACTCACTACTTAAAATAGTCAACAAAACTAAATCTGAATATTTTAAGGTCCCATCAGTAAAAAAGTAAATTTTAATTAACTTTTTATTTTGAATATTCATTAGTAACCCCCAACTTTCATACCAGAGAAAATTATCTGCACATTTAAAAACTTTCAACAAAGCATAGACATTATGTAATTGACAAATGATGTAATTATTATACTAACATATCTAAATTAATTTATTTTTTCAGTTAACAATACAAACAGATGGTATTTACATCCTTTTCAAACTCATTAGTAAAATTTGCAGTATGTTTTGTATACTTACAAATAAGATGAACTTCAGTACAAAAATAGAAAAGATGAGTTATAACTTTTATTGCATATTATGGTTTTCTTTTAAATAAAGTTTTCTTTTCAATAAAATGAATGAATGGACTATGTCATTAAAGAATGAAGTGACTCAAGAAAATCCCTCCAAAGTTGAACAACTTCAAGAAGCTACTTCCTCTTGCTCATTAAGGTGTGTGGATGAGGCAGGACAGTGTGATTTCAGAGATAATTGTAGTGCTTCTCCCAAGTGTGCGCTTTTGTAGCCAGAGGGGAGAAGTGAATACTTTGGAAGATGTTCAACATTTAATTACCTTAACTGTAAAATTTTTCAAATGAGTGCCAATACTTTTTACCCAATTGAACTAATCTTTTACTGTATAAACCGTACACAGAACATATCAGAACTAATAAAGAACGTAAATGGGAGAAAGAAAATGTCTAATATTTTTTAGTATTGCATTTTTTTTTAGCTACCATATTAAAATGCCCCATCAGTTATATTGGTAAATATTTTTGCATACTTTGCATAAATTGTACTAGAAATCATAAAGAATTATGTGTGGTTTTATTGGATTTTAATTACAATTCCATATAAATTCAAACTATAAAATAATTTGGAGTGCTGAAGCAGAAAGTTAAGCAGAGCAGGGTTGCAGCAGAATTTTTGCAAAAAGAACATATTCTACCTGTTGGCAATAAATGCTTTAATTTGTTTTCCTTATCCTTAATTTGTTGCTTTAAGGATAATATGCAGGAGCAAAGATTCAGGCTACACCAAGGGAATGTCCAAACCCATGAAGTCACTGATCCACACACCATGTCACCTCTTTCTGATAATGAGGCCCAGTCATTTTTTTTTACAAGCACATGAATAGAGTCTGAAAGATCAGAGTTTCCATGAATTTCCCTAATTGAATTTATTCTGTTTACATAAATGAAAATAAATGAAAGAGTTGTTAAAACTGCTAAATTTGTAGTGGCCTTTATACATCAATAGCTAATAGGCACAGAATTCAATATCTGAATGTGGGAAGACACCCAGAGCTAGAGATCAAACAGTGGAGAAGCAGAATGTGCTTCAGAAGTAGTTAGAGACTGAGAAGGAGACTGGAGAATAAGACACACTTGTTAGTTACATTAAGTTTGGTCATACTGCAAGTTAGGAAAATGTGAAAACATAAAGTATATAATGAATTTGGCTCACTAAGAAAATTCCAGGGTTCTTTCCAGTTTCTATCTATTACAAATAAAGCTGCTATGAACATAGATGAAGAGATGTCCTTATGGCTTGGTGAGAAATCTTTTGGATATATACCCAGAAGTGGTATAGCTGGGTCTTGAGGTAGATCTATGACAAGTTTTCTAAGATATTGCCATACTGATTTCCATAGTGGTTGCACAAGTTTTCATTCCCACCAGCAATGGAGAAGTGTTCCCTTTCTCCACAACCTCACCAGCATGTGCTATCATTTGAGTTTTTGATCTTAGCCATTCTGACAGGTGTGAGATGGAACCTCAGAGTAATCTTGAGTTGCATTTTTCTGATGATTAAGGATGTTGAGCATTTCTTCAAGTGTCTCTAGGCCATTAGAGATTCCTCCTTTGTGAATTCTTGGTTTAGCTCTGTTCTCCATTTTTTGATTAGATTATTTGGTTTCTTGGTGTTTAATTTTTTGAGTTCTTTATAAATTATGGACATTAGCCCTTGGTCAGAAGTGGCGCTGGCAAACATCTTGTCCCAATCCGTAGGCTGCCGTTTTGTTCAAATGACATCTTCCTTTGCCTTACAGAAGCTTTTCAGTTCATGAGGTCCAATTTATTGATTGTTGGTCTTAGAGACTGAGCTATTGATATTCTGTTCAGGAAGCTGTCACCTGTGCCAATGAGTTTGAGGCTTTTCCCCACTTTCTCTTCTATTAGATTTAGTGTGTCGGGCTTTATTTTAAGGTCTTTGATACACTTGGACTTAAGTTTTGTGCAAGGTGATAAGTAGGGTCAATTTGCAATCTATGCCCCTCAACCAAAGAATGTATTAAAAAAAAACTGTGGTACAATTTACACAATCAAATACTACTCAACTATTAGAAACACCAAAATCATGCAATTTGCAGCCAAATGGATGGAACTAGAAAAGCTCATCCTGAGTGAGCTAATCCAGACTCAGAAAGATGCTCATGGCATCTATTCACTTATACTTTGATTTTAGCCATGTAGTACAGGATAACTATCCTACAAGCAACACACCAACAGAAATAAGAACATAGACCTTATTACCTGTTAGAGGGACACTTTGCCCTAACAGAGTTGCCTATAGGCCCCCAGTGTAAGAGGAAGCTCTTTTTTAAAATAAATTTATTTATTTATTGTTTCAGGTTACATCTCCATCATATTGTCCTCTTTTCCCCCTTTGCAGCCCCGCCTTCCCACCCTCTACCGCCTAATCCTTCCATCCCACACCTCTGGAGTAGAGTGTCCCTACATAACAGTCCCCCGCCCCAGTTCAGAAGTCATATGAGGGCCAAGAGCCTCCTCATACACTGGGGGCCTACAAGGCAGTACCACAAGTGAAAAATGTCTCATGGCCAGGAAGAAAAACTAAAAACAAACAAACAAACAAAAAGTATATGTCCATGTTCCCTTTGGTGCATTGGTTGTAGTATAGATATCCTGTACTATATAGCTAAAATCTGAGAATAAGTGAATAGATGCCATGTGCAGCATCCCTCTGAGTCTGGGTTAGCTCACTCGGGATGAGCTTCTCTAGTTCCGCCATTTGGCTGCAAATTGCATAATTTCATTGTTTCTGATAGCTGAGTAATATTCCATTGTGTAGATGTACCACAGTTTTTTAATCCATTCTTCAGTTGAGGGACATCTGGGTTGTTTCCAGTTTCTAGCTATTACAAAAAAAGCTGCTATGAACATACATTGTAGAGAGCTGCGACGTGCCGCACCCTAAAGATGGCGCTGGTTTCCGCCTTCCACCAGCCTGATGGTGAGCGCTCTCAGTGGTAAACATGTCCATATTTGGCTAAGACTGCTGATCTGGCTTGCTTCCGCATACGTGGGCCTCTAAGATAGCACCACGTGGCTTTACTTGATTGGCTGTTCATATAGTATTTAGCCTGTGGGTTGGGTCTGCCCGGGCATTTGGAAGACTGTTTTCAAGAGACCTGAATAAGCTGCTTGAGAAGAGCTTTTGCGAGTTGCATCATTCTTGCTGGTCGAGGTCGACGCGACAAGTGGTGGCCCATACGGGGAACCAGAAAAGACTCAGAATTCCTGCAGTCAGAGGCAGTGCACTGGTAAGTTCCCGGGATAAATTGGGACAATAAAGTTTCTCGGAAATTGCGAACTAAAGGTAAAGTTTCGCGGAAATTACGAACTAAAGGTAAAGTTTCGCGGAAACTGTGAACTGAAAGTAAATTTTTAATCATGGGATCGTCTTAGTCACATCCAATTTTTCTGGCTCTTCAGGAGCTACTTTTAGCTAGGAATTTGAAACTTAAGAAGTCAACCCTCGAAAGATTTTTGAATAAATGCGACTCCGTGGCTCCATGGTTTGCGGTGTCCAGGAATCTTACGATATCCTGCTGGGACAAATTAGGCAGGGACTTGGATTTTGCTTGGGAGCAAGGTGCTCTGAAGCATGGAGTAAGACCAGTTTGGAAGATGGTGAGGGGTTGTTTAGAAGATCAGAGATGCTGTAAAGCAATCAAGGAGGGAGAATCAGCCTTGGAACTGCTGCAAGGGGAAAGATCTGAGCAGGCAGACAGTGAAAAGGGAAGAAAAAAAGGCGAAAGATCTGAGCAGGCAGACAGTGAAAAGGAAAACAAAAGGAAGGTCCCTCTCTATCCCAATCTTAGAGATTTTAGAGATTTTGAGGACTCAGAGGGCACGGATTCTGAAGGGGAGCTACACGCTCTAATAGAACAGTTGGAGAGGACTGCTATTAGAAAAAGAAAAAAGAAAAAGGTAAAAGAGAAAGACACGTTGGTGGCAGTCGGTGTAAGTGAAGCCGTTGCCGCGGCGCCTTCAACTCCCCCTCCATACCCAGAAGCCGTTCAGATAGATCAGCCTGTTCAGTCCCTGAAAGTAGGGAGATCTTTCTGCCCGGGGGTGTGGACACAAGTAAGAACAGATTTACAGTTTGCCTATCCGGTATACCAAGACCCACAGGGGAACAGGTACGAGGAACCACTTGATTTTAAAGTAATTAAATCCCTTGCAGAGTCGGTTCGTACCTATGGCATTACCGCTTCTTTTACATTGGCTCAAGTAGAAACATTAAACAGACATTGTATGACCCCGAGTGATTGGAGTGGCCTGGCCCGCGCCTGCTTAAGTCCAGGGCAATACTTAGACTGGAAAGCTTTCTTGATTGAGTATGTCATAGAACAAGCGGCCATTAATCAGAGAAATGGAAATCCAGCCTGGGATAGAGATATGCTGCTTGGGCAGGGGATATATGCCAACCAACAGACAGGATATCCCAATCAGGTTTATGAACAAATAACCCAGACAGCTATCAAGGCTTGAAAATCCCTTCCTAACAAAGGGGAGGTGAGTGGGAACTTAACTAAGATTCTACAGGGCCCCATGGAGCCCTTTTCAGACTTTGTGGCACAATTGGTGGAAGCGGCAGGGAAGATTTTTGGTGACCCAGATGCTGCTATGCCACTAATAAAACAGTTGGTCTATGAGCAATGCACCAAAGAGTGTAGAGCCGCTATCACCCCTTACAAGAACAAAGGGCTAGAAGCCTGGATGAAAGTATGTAGAGAACTTAGAGGGCCGTTAACTAACGCTGGTCTTGCTGCTGCGGTAGCACAGTTGACCAGAAAAGGTGGAAGAAGTCCAGGAGTTTGTTTTAAGTGCGACAAGATGGGACACTTTAAAAGACAATGCCCCGAGAGAAGGAGTACAGAAAGTACAAGAAGTGCACAACACCCCAGGCAGCCGGGGTTATGCCCAAAATGTAAGAAAGGGAACCATTGGGCTAATGAGTGCAGTTCAGTGACAGACATCCATGGACAGCCTTTGACTCAAGGTTATGGTGGCGCTCGTCCAAAAAACGGACAGCGGGGCCCACGACCCCAGGGCCCACAAATATATGGGGCAGTAGAGAATCAGGACAAAGAACAAAATCAAGAGAGATGGCCAACCCTCCGCCATCCGAGAGACCGCGGAGAGCCACTGCAGGCTCAGCAGGATTGGACCTCTGCTCCACCACCAGACTCGTATTAACGCCCCAAATGGGGGTCCAGTTAATTGAACCTGGTACAGTTTGTTTGCTGTTAGGGAGGTCATCATCAGCCTTGAGAGGACTTATTTTCCATCCTGGGGTTATAGATCCAGATTATACAGGAGTGGTTAAGATCATGGTAGCCTCCCCCCATGGTATAACAGCTATCTCTCCTGGAGATAGAATTGCTCAGTTGGTCATTTTGCCGAGCTTACATGATCACTATGCGACAAGAGATCGAGAGAGAGGAAAAGATGGTTTTGGGTCCATGGGCACGGATCTGACTTTTCTCTTCTTGGATTTGGACCAACGCCCCATCTTGGAGTTAAAAGTTGATGGTAAAAGGATCCTGGGCCTTTTGGATACTGGGGCTGATAGAAGTATCATAGCAAAGAAAGACTGGCCTTCAGGTGGGCTCATACAAGCTTCTTCTCAAACACTTCAAGGCCTGGGTTATGCTAAGACTCCAGATATGAGTGCAAGATTATTAAAGTGGCAGGACCAAGAAGGCCACTCAGGAGAAATGCAGCCATATGTACTTGAGCTCCCTATCTCCCTTTGGGGAAGAGACCTTTTAAAGGATATTGGATTTAAATTGAATAATGACTATTCTGATTCAGCCCAACATATGGTGCAAGATATGGGATATGCTCCAGGCTTTGGAATAGAAAAATATTTACAGGGGCGAAAGAGTCCCATATCTATACAACAAAGACAAAAGAGACCGAGCCTGGGTTTTTCCTAGGGGCCACTGAGGAGTGCATTCCCATAACTTGAAAGATGAAGGACCCAGTATTGGTTCCTCAGTGGCCACTTTCCTCTGTAAAATTGAATGCAGCCAAAGAGTTGGTGGATAAACAGATGTCTTTAAAGCATATAAAGCCATCTGTATCTCCCTGGAATACACCTATCTTTGTCATTAAAAAGAAATCTAAAAAATGGAGATTGTTACATGACCTGTGTGCCATAAATCAACAAATACAGATCATGGGCCCAGTACAACGTGGTTTGCCGCTTTTATCATCTTTGCCAGCCTCATGGCCCATAATAGTTATAGATATAAGGGATTGTTTTTTCTCCATCCCTTTGTGTGCCAAAGATAGTGAGATATTTGCATTTACTGTTCCATCCTGTAACCATAAAGAACCTGATTAGCGGTTTGAATGTGTAGTATTACCTCAGGACATGGCGAACAGCCCCACTATGTGCCAACTGTATGTGGGGGAAGCCATTTCTCCCTTGAGAAAAAATTTTCCAGATTTGAGATGTGTTCATTATATGGATGATATCTTATTGGCAGCTAAGAGTGAACAAATGTTAGATCAGGCCTATAAAGAATTAGTTCAATTATTAAAAAAAAAAAGGTTGTTTATTGCTCCTGATAAGGTTCAAAAGGAAAACGTGGTTAATTATTTAGGAGCGAAGGTTGGACCTGAAAAGATAATATCTCAAAAGATTAAAATAAAAAAAAGATTATTTAAAGACTCTAAATGATTTTCAAAGGTTGTTAGGAGATATCAATTTGGTAAGAGGCTATTTGAAGCTACCAAATTATGAAATAAGACCCCTATATGATATTTTAAAAGATGATTCAACACTTAATTCTCCTAGACAATTTACAAAAAAAAAAAACAAGAAAAGCTTTATGTAAAATTAAAGAAAGGTTACAGAGTGCCTTCCTAAAGAGATGACAGGAAGGACAGCCCATTGCATTGTGCATATTTGCCACCTATGGTCAACCTACCAGATTGTTGTGGCAGGACGGACCATTATTATGGACTTATTCGAAGATTTCTCCAAAAAAAAAATCCATAAAACATTATCCCACTGCAGTTGCTGCTTTAGCCTTGAATGATATCCAACAATGTTTACAGTCTTTTGGAGTTGCTCCTGCCAGTATAGTAGTGCCCTATTCCAGTCATCAAATTAAGATTTTATGTGGCACTGTAGATGATTGGACAATATTGCAATGTAGCTTTAAAGGAGTGATTGATAACCATTATCCTAAGCATCCATTGCTATCATTTTTTAAGGAGCATCCAGTGATATTCCCTAAGGTTACTTCAGCAGTACCACTTCAAGGGTCACCAAATGTGTTTACTGATGGCTCAAAGACAGGCTGTGGAGCCTATTTGATAGAAAGACAAGAGCCCGTGCTATGCCAATTTCAACCGGGCTCCCCCCAAATAGTACAGTTAAAAATAGTAATTGAGATGTTTAAAAGATGTCAATTTACATTCAATTTGATCTCAGATTCAGTCTATGTGGTCAACGCAGTGAAAGTATTAGAATTAACAGGTTCTATTAAAAATAGTAGTACTGTATGTGCCTTATTACAAGAGTTACAAGTTTTAATCTGACAAAAAAAAAGATGTTTTTATATTCAACATATCAGAACACATACAAGATTACCTAGACCATTAAGTGAGGGTAATGATAAAGTCCATCAATGGACTAGGATGGAATGCATTTTTTTTGGAGCTCATTCCTGGACCAAGCCAGACAGTTTCACCAATTATTTCATATAAATACAAGAACTCTACAACAGAAATTCCATTTGTCTAAAACAGATGCTAGACAGGTGGTTTTGGACTGTCCTCATTGTGTGATTCATCATCATCCTCCCAGTGTGGGAGTGAACCCTAGAGAGTTACTGCCACTCAAAATCTGACAAATGGACATTACCCACATTTCAGAGTTTGGAACCTTAAAATATATTCATGTATCTGTAGATACCTGCTCAGGTATCATACATGCTACACCTATGAATAGAGAAAAGACTCGCAATGTCATAGGGCATTGCTTAGAAGCCTCGGCTACATGGGGAAAACCACAACAGCTGAAAACGGACAATGGACCAGCCTACATGGCTCAGTCCTTTGTCTCCTTCTACAACCAGATGGAGGTAAGCTTAATCACGGATTACCATATAATCCTCAAGGACAAAAAATTGTGGAGCATGCTCATCGCACCTTAAAAAAATGGTTACAAAAACAGAAAGGGGAAATAGGCCAAGGCCGTACCCCCAAGGAGAGAATGTCTTTAGCCTTATTTACTTTAAACTTTTTAAATTTGGATGCTCAAGGCCGCTCAGCAGTGGACAGACATCAGGATTCCCATGTCCACCTAAAGGCATGGTGAAGTGGAAGGATATTTTGACAGGCTCTTGGCGAGGGCCTGACCCTGTGCTAACATGGGCGAGAGGATCTATTTGTGTTTTTCCTCAGGATCTACAAGATCCAGTGTGGGTGCCTGAATGCTTTGTGAGGAAGATTCGTCATGAAGACCTTCCTAGGGATCCTGGTGATAGTAGCAGTGAGTATGTCAGGAATGATCGAGCCGAGATGGGGGATCCTGTCAATATTCCCAAAGACGATGCTGGTCAGACATGATGCAGCTGTGTTTCCACGCTTATTTAGCAGTAACAGAAGCTTAGGCTTACCCTACCTTCCCTTTGATGATCAGAAAAGCCCTATAGAGGGTAATAGAAATGTCAGCTTGAAGCGTAGTCTGTGCCTTTTAATGAGCTTCAATAGGTCAGATGATACAGAGTGCATTAAATTGTCTTGGCAGTCGGTGGACTTTGTATCAAAGATTCCTCCTTGGAACGGTGCACGCGGTTTTAATATCTCAGTTAACGGTTCTCGCCTTGAAGGATGGTGGCCCACACGAGTCTCTGACCGGGACCCCCCAGACAGCCACCCTGGGCACCTTTTTGTAGAGGATCCGCAGGAGAGGAAGGACCTTTTCCCTGGACTGGATGTCAGGAGCGTAGAGCAGTTTGGGTTCAGGGTAGATATTTTTCCTTTAGTCCCTCAATTAGTCATGTAGTAAATGAAAATTGTTCAGGATTGCTCAATTCATCTACTATAGATAGAGATCAGACTGCATTGGGTATGCAACAGACTGTTACTAATCCTTTTGATTTGTGGCTTTTGTGTGGGGCAAATGAAAATTACATGGACTTGGGACCTGTCATTGTGCTTGGAGGAGGATCTTATCAAAAAGGCAATTTTTCTTTGGGGAACTATTCTGTGGGGGTCAGAGATTCTAGTGGTGACAGTGGCTGGGGGAATGTGACATTTCTTTTGTCCAGGAACAAGACCTTTTCAGCCTCGCCAGTATGTCTCTGGCCTCCTTTTCTGTGGATTGTAAGTAATGGGAGTGCATCCTTGGGTGAAGAAAAATTAGTATGCACTCCGGACACATGCTTTTATGCCCTGTGCTGGAATGCCACAGCCTTTCCTGTAGCTATGGTGACTAGAATGCCTCGATATGTACCAGTTCCTGTAGAGGACCCTAATACCATGATGCTATTCAGGCTTAAAAGAGATTTTGGCATCACTGCAGCTATTGTTACTGCCATCACTGTTGCTGCTGTGGGGGCTACTGCCTCAGCTATTGCCTTGTCTAGTTCTATACAGACTGCCAATGCCCTGAATGACATCTCAGCCAATGTAGCAAAGGTATTGGATACTCAGACCTCTATGAATTCTCATCTCAAAGGAGGCCTTATGATAGTTAATCAACGCGTAGATTTAATACAAGAACAGATTGATTCTCTTTGGCAGCTAGCACAGTTGGGGTGTGAGTGGAAAATACAGGGTTTGTGTGTTACTTCGGTGCGGTATCAAAATTTAACAAAGGCTGCTAATCTGTCTAAGCAATTGTCAAAGCTCCTTTTACAGGTTTGGTCGGCTGATTTTGAAAATAAGATGAGAGAGCTGAGAGCAACAATCGTCCACATCAGCTCCACTTGGGTGGATTTGAGCCTGGCTAATGGTTTGACTTCCTGGATACAGACGGCTATGGATCATCTTAAGGAGTGGGCGGGCGTAGGCTCTTTGGCAATACTCATGATACTAGCCTCTCTGGTTTGCCTATGGTGTATCTACAAGATGAGAGCCACACAGAAGCATAATGCACCCATGATTATACAGGCCCTTGTCGCCATTGTGGCAGGCCAGTCCCCTCAGGCATGGCTCGCTGCCATAAAGCCTTAAATCTTCACTGAGCATAGTCCCTGCCCACTGAGGTATTCGTTCCACGGGTATTAGGGTCTGGCAAGTCAATGACAGAGTAGACGGGTAAGTCTCGGCCACCTAAGACAGGGCAGCCCCGAGTGGGGAGGCTGACCGAGAGACGGGTAAGAGTTTGAGCACCGACCTCCTACAGGCTCAGGCTCGCCGTGAGATCCCCAGATATGGGGATTATGAAGCCTTTCCAGGGACTTCTACCAACTTTAGAAAAAACAAAAAAGGAGGAACTGTAGAGAGCTGCGACGTGCCGCGCCCTAAAGATGGCGCCGGTTTCCGCCTTCCACCAGCCCAATGGTGAGCGCTCTCGGTGGTACACAAGTCCATATTTGGCTAAGACTGCTGATCTGGCTTGCTTTCGCATACGTGGGCCTCTAAGATAGCACCACGTGGCTTTACTTGATTGGCTGTTCATATAGTATTTAGCCAGTGGGTTGGGTCTGCCCGGGCATTCGGAAGACTGTTTTCAAGGGACCTGAATAAACTGCTTGAGAAGAGCTTTTGTGAGTTGCGTCATTCTTGCTGGTTGAGGTTGACGCGACAATAGATGAGGAAACTTCCTTGTGATTGGGTGTGGAGTCATTTGGATGTACACTGAGAAGTGGTATGTCTGGGTCCCAAGGCAAAATTATTCCAAGTTTTCTAAGATATCGCCAGACTGACCTCCTTAGTGGTTGCACAAGCCTGCACTCCCACCAGCAATGGAGGAGGGCTCCCCTTTCTCCACACCCTCACCAGCATGTGCTGTCATTTGAGCTTTTGATCTTAGCCTTTCTGACAGGTGTGAAATGGAATCTCAGAGTGAGCTGCATTTCTCTGATAATTAAGGATGCTGAATGTTTCTTTAAGTGTTTCTCAGCCTGTATGGATTTCTCCTTTGTGATTTCTCTGTTTAGCTCTTTTCCCAATATTTTAATTGGATTATTTGGTTTCTTGGCATTTAATTTCTTGAGTTCTTTGTAAATTTTGGATATTAAGCCTCTGTCAGATGTGAGGTTGGTGAAGATTCTTTCCCAATCTGTAGGTTGCCATTTTGTTTGAATGACAGTGTCTTTTGCCTTACAGAAGCTTTTCAGTTTTATGAGGTCCCATTTATTGTTGGGTCTTAGATCCTGAGTGATGGGGGTTCTGTTCAGGAAGTTGTCACCTGTGCCAATGATTTTGAAGGTTTTTTCCACTTTCTCTTCTAGTAGATTTAGTGTGTCAGGCCTTATGTTAAGGTCTTTTTTTTTAAATTAATTTTGTATCCAGCTACCTTGCTGAAGGTGCCTATCAGCTGTAAGAGTTCTCTGGTGGAATTTTTGGGGTCGCTTATGTATACTATAATATTGTCTGTAAATAGGGATAATTTGACTTCTTCGTTTCAAATTTGTATCCCCTTGATGTCCTTTAGTTTTCTTACTGCCCTAGCAAGAACTTCAAGCACTATATTGAAGAGATATGGTAAAAGTGGGCATCCTTGCTTGTTCCTGAGTTTAGAGGAAATGCTTCAAGTTTCTCTCCATTTAATTTGATGTTTGCCACTGGCTTGCTGTATATTGCCTTTATTATTTCTAGGTGCGGTCCTTGTATGCCCATTCTCTCCAGAACTTTTAGCATGAAGGGTTGTTGGATTTTGTCGAATGCTTTTTCTTAATCTAGCGAGATTATAGTGTGTTTTTTTCTTTAATTTTGTTTATATGGTGAATGACGTTGATAGACACTCATATGTTGAACCATTCCTGCATTCCTGGGATGAAGCCTACCTGATCATGGGTTATGATATTTTTGATGTGTTCTTGAATTCGGTTTGCTAGTATTTTATTAAGTATTTTTGCATCTAAATTCATGAGGGATATTGGTCTGAAGATCTCTTTCTTTGTTGGGTCTTTGTGTGGTTTAGGAATCAGGATGACTGTAGCCTCATAGAATGAGTTTGGCAGTCTTCTTTCTGATTCTATTTTGTGAAAGAGTTTGAAGAGTGTTGGTATTAGCTCTTCTTTGAAGGTCTGGTAGAATTCTGTGCTAAAACTATCTGGCCCTGGGCTTTTTTTGGTTGGGAGATTTTTAATGACAGTTTCTATTTCCTTAGGGGTTATAGGGCTGTTTAATCTGTTAACCTGAACTTGATTTAGTATTGGAAGGTAGAATGTATCAAGAAAATTGTCCATTTCACTTAAGTTTTCAAATTTGGTGGAGTATAGATTTTTAAAGTAGGATCCAAATATTCTCTAGATTTCCTCAATGTCTGTTGTTATTTGTCTCTTTTCATTTCTGATTTTGTTGATTTGGGTTTTTTCCCCTGTGTCTTTTAGTTAATTTGTCTAAGGGTCCATCTATTTTGTTGGTTTTCTTGAAGAGCCAACTCTTGGTTTCATTGATTCTTTGTATTGTTCTTTTTGTTTCTAAGTTGTTGATTTCAGCTCTAAGTTTGATGATCTCCTGCCTTCTGCTCCTCTTGGGAGTGTTTGCTTCTTTTTTTTTTTTTTTCCAATTCATCCAATTTGGCTGTTAATTCGCTAATATGCACTGTCACAATTTTCTTTTTGAAGGCACTTAGTGCTATGAACTTTCCTCCTAGCACAGCTTTCATTGTGTCCCGTAGGTTTGGGTATGTTGTGCCTTCATTTTCGTTGGATTTTAAGAAGTCTTTGATTTCATTCATTATTTCTTCCCTGACCCAATAGTCATCCAGTAAAGAGTTGTTCAATTTCCATGTGTGTAGGCTTTCTGTTGATTCTTTCGCTGTTGAAGTACGCTTTATTCCATGGTGGTCTGATAAGATACAAGGGGTTATTTCAATTTTCTTGTATCTGTTGAGACTGTCTTTGGGTCTGACTATATGGTCGATGTTGGAGGAGGTTCCGTGCGGTGCTGAGAAGAAGGTGTATTATTTTGTGTTTGGGTAAATCGTTCTGTAGATATCTGTTAGGTCCATTTGGTTCATGAGCTCTGTTAGACTCATTATTTTTCAGTTTGGTTTCTATCTTGATGATCTGTCCATTTTTGTGAGTGGGGTGTTGAAGTCTCCCACTACGAATGTGTGGGAATTGATGTGTGATTTAAGCTTTAAAAGAATTTCTTTTACAAATGTAGCTGCCTTTGTATGTGGGGCATAGATGTTCAATATTGAGATGTCATCTTGATGAATATTTCCTTTAATGAGTATGTAATGCCCTTCTCTGTCTTTTTTTGTTTACTTCACTTGGAATTCTATTTTGTTTGATATTGGGATGGCTACTCCAGCTTTCTTCCTGGGTCCATTTGCTTAGAAAACCTTTTCCCAGCCCTTTACTCTTCGATAGTGTCTATCTTTGTTAGTGAGATGTGTTTCTTGTATGCAGGAAAATGATGGGTCTTGTTTACAGATCCAATCTGTAAGCCTGATTCTTTTTATTGGGGAGTTGAGTCCATTGATGTTGATGGATATTAGTGACCAGGGTTGTTATTTCCCATTATTTTGGTATAGGTGGTGGTCCTATGTTTCTTTTGGTTTAGTTGCTGTGGAGTTTTCTATTTCCTCTGTTTTCCTGGGTGTACTTATCTTCTCTTGGTTGGAATTTCCTTCTAGGATCTTCTGTGGGGCTGGGCTTGTGGGTAGATATTGTTTAAATTTGATTTTGTCATGGAATATCTTGTTTTCTCCATCTATATTGATAGAGAGTTTTGCTGGGGAAAGTAGTCTGTCTGGGCACCTATGTTATCTCAGGGCTTGTAGGACATCTGTCCAGGCCCTTCTAGCTTTCAAAGTTTGTGAGGAGACGTCATGTGTAATTCTGATGGGTCTGCCATTATATGTTACTTGATCTTTTTCTCTTACAGCTTTTAGTATTCTTTCTTTGTTCTGTACATTTGAATTTAAATTATTATGTGGCTAGAGGAGTTTCTTTCCTGATATAATCTCTTTGGTGTTCTGTAAGCCTCTTGAATTTTTATTGGCATTTCTTTCTTTATGTTTGGGAAGTTTTCTTCTATGATTTTCTTGATGATGTTTCCTGAACCTTGGAGTCAGGAGTTGTCTCTTTCCTCTATGCCAATATTTCTTATGTTCTGTCTTTTCATTGAGTCCTTGATTTCTTGGATGTTATGGGTGAGAACTTTTTTAGCTTTTTCATTTTCTTTGGATGTTGTACTGATTTTTTCCATCAAATCTTCCATGCCTGAGATACTGTCTTTCATCTCTTGTATCCTATTTTTGATAGCCATGTCTGTAGTTCCTGTTCTCTTCCCTTGATTCTCCACTTCCACTCTTAACTCTGACTATGTTTTCTTTATTGCTTCCATTTCCATTTTCATGTCTTGAAAGATTTTATTGTTTTGTACACTTCCTGCTCCAATTTTCTTGTCTTTGCCTGGAAATCGTTCATATCTTTTAAATCTTTCATTGCCCTGTCTTTTTCATGTTCAAGCTGAGCCTCTTTGTTTTGGAGCTCTCTAATGGTATTATCTGTTGCTTTCACTTGTGAAATTGTGGACTCTTTGAATTCCTTCATAGATTTAAATTCTTCTTTAAAGGACTCTAACCCTTTCTCTAATGTAGTATTGTCATCATTTTCATGTTCTTCAGCTGTGGTGAAGTGGTCAGAGCTTGCTGTACTAGCATAGTTGTGTTTTGTTGGAGTCGTATCTCCCTGACTTTTGTTGTTTCTGTTTTTATCGCTGAACTTTAGCCATTTTGTTGTTCTTTGCTGTTTATTCCTGGTGCCTTATGGGTTTGGTTCCAAGGGGGTGCTTTGGTATATTGGTCGTATCGCTTGGTGATCTGTGGCTTTCTACTGTCTGAATGGGGCCTTGTGTGGAGGTTCTCAGTGTGTCACCCAGAGCTCACCCCTTCCTGTTTTGTTTCAGTTGGGGACTCAGGTGAGGGGATCTGATGGGATGTATTCCTGTAGGTTCCTGGGATCCAACTGGTCTTCGTATAGATGACAGTTCAGGTTGGTAGGCCACAGACTGTTGGGTGGGGTTGTAGTTCCCCTGTAGCTTACGTGTCGGGACCGTGTTTGTGGTACTCTCCAGCTTTCCTCAGGAGGATTTCAGGGTCAATGTGCATCTAATAACCAGAAGCACAGTGAGCTGGTGCAGCCCACTCCCAGGCAATGAGGAATGGCCCAGGATTGTTTCACTCACAAGTCAGAGCTCTCTATGTTGCACACTGAGTTTTCATACTGCAACGGCTCTGCTGGTTTGGTCCTGTGTGCTCAGGCACAGATTCTGTGCATTCTGGAGGTTCCCAGTTTGGGGGTTGAGACCACTCACTGGAGTCTTGAAAGGACCCGTCTCCATGCCCTTAAAGTGAGTCACTCAGCAGTGTCCCCCAGGCCAAAAATGCACTGTTCCAGAGGTGGAGCTATATATACTTAAGCTCTGATTTCCTGCTGGAAGACCAGAACTAACAAAGAAGACTGGTATTAATCTCACAATTTGCCCAGGGCTTGGGCCCTGTGGAGAACAAATCTGCCTTCCAATCCAGCCACCTGCCTTTCTGCCACTCTAACAGCTCCATCTATGTCTGTATGGTGCTGGCTTTGGAGACTGGCAGTTTGGGGCCACTGTCTTCAAGTTCCGTTATGCTACAGCACTGCAGGAATTGTATCCCGCTGCTCAGTCCAGCTGCTGCAGTGTTTTTTCCCAGTGAGTGTAAAGCCAATGGAGGGGCCTGCATGTATGTCCAATACCCCTCTGGGGAAGCACAAATTTGCTTGCACTTTCCAAAATGCAGCTGTGGACCCACCCGGCTGTCCCACTGTGGACCTGGACCCACGGTCTGCTGCACCTTCCTGTAGCTGTGGCTCTGCTAAGAGTGTATTCCTCTCTCATGGTCCATAACCCTTCCCTAAATAGCCGGGATGCCTGCGTACAAACTGAGGGCCCAGGAGGCTTGTGAGTAACACTGTCTGGTGTTCGGATCTGCCTGCTGGGTATTTGAGTGGCTCTTACCCTGAAGTTCTCCTGGTGATGATTCCCAATTCCCAGATTTAGAGGTTTCAGTAGGTCTATTTTGCTGAGTGTCCGAGAGAGGGGAGGAGAGTCCTGCCAAGGGACTTTTAATGGTCCCTGGGTGGCTTGGTGAAACCCAGTGTCTTTGAGTCACTCAGATTGTTGCTCAGTGTCTTATAACTCTGTGGCTTTATGACTGTTTTCCCTGGGCTCAAACTGTGTCTGCGCAGGCCACCGCCATCTTGGATCAGTAGAAGAAGCTCTTAACACTCATGACTATTGAACTGAGGGGTGGGGGGTGCAACCCTCTCGAGAGGAGTAGGATAGGTGGAAGAGGGGGGGAGAGGGTGGGAGTGTGGTACCGGGAGGGGTGGAGAGAAGGGTCTGTGATGAGATGTAACTTGAAGTAATAAATAAAAACAACAACAAAAACAAAATAGAGTATGGGAAACACAATTGGAGGTATAAGAATCTCAAATTAACATTAAATGGAGCTTCAGAAAAAAAAGGAAAAAAAAGAAAATTGCATGGAAAATAATTTAAACTACTCATTTGTCTTCAAAAAAAGAAAGAAGGAAAATAAAACTACTCCAGATATCAAGAAAAAATTAAAGTAATAATAACAACTAATTTTTCTCTACTTAGTAACAATTTCCAAAACAATATAAGACATTAGAATATGGATCAAATTCAAGAAGCTCCTGAGTATGTGAAGCTTAGGGAAAAAGTGAAGAAGGTAAAGATTTGCCATTAGTCTTCTTTAGACCACAAGATGATTTAAGAGTGCATCTCATAAATACTTTCAATTACACAAAATGACTTTTACAATTTCAAAGACTTATCTTGTAGTCTTTTTAAACATTGAGACTTCTAGAAAAGATGAGAACATTTTCCAAGTCCTGTGGGGAGAAATAAGATAGGAAATGCCTTTACTCAGAAACAGTCATATAAATGGCCCCAAAACAAATCCATACTGTTTTTGAAAGTGTTATATGCTACCGGGGATGAGTACAGACTGAGTACACAATGAAAATACATCACATTGGATCACCAATTTTCTATGAATATGAAGGTGAATAAGAAAACAATTTGGTTGTAGATGTAAGGTGTTTCTTACTGGAAAAAAATGACTCAAAAGTCTAAATCAACAATAGGGAGTATGGCATTCTCAGGGAATAGAACTACAACTAGATACAGAAAAATGGCAATAACTATGTAAACTAATTTCAAGATTGCTTGGAGGAAGGATTCTTCTTCTTATTTTTGTCTTTTTAATGGGTACCTGCATTGCATACTCTACATGTAGGTAGTTAACTCACTTCCATAGTTCATGGGGTTCCAGTAAAGGTATTCTGATCTCAAGGAGTTTTATTTATGCCAAGATCTGGTTCATATATTATGTGTATTCTTTAACCTGAGCCTATTCATGTAACATTAAAAGTTTTGGAGAATCTTGGGAGAGGATGAGGATATTTTCATGGGATCCAGCAAATGCCTTTGAAATGACTTGCAACACAGCATCAGATGTGAGAGTGTTATTGTATAAATCATATGTTGACTGGAAAACAATGCCATCGTTGAACTTTTGGGTTATATTGTGGATCAATTCAGAAAGTGATTGATGGTCTTGAGAATTTAAGATTTGACTTGTGTTCACTTTTTTGTCATTGAACAGCACCATATAATTCCCTTATATTCTATAATAAATTGCATTGCTTACTGATTTAAGCTTACAATTTCTATGGCTTTACCCAGGATGATCATGATAATCCAAATAAAGTTTTGCTTTTTTTTTTGTAATTGAAAGAAGGGCTCATGACAATAATTATTTGGCAACACTAACACTATAAAGTGACTATCCTAGGCAAATGGATCACAGATATATCCTTTGTGTAGGTGTTATCTATGCCTGCCTTTTGACTATAATAATAGAATTGAATAGGTAGAAAGACCTATTCGTGTCAAATATCTTTTAGAACAGTTCCTAAGTTTACGCATATGGAAGATTCAGTATCATAGTCACTATCCTAGTATCGATTCTCTGTGAGAATAATCTAAGGTAGGAATTCATATCTAAAGTTTTACTTAAGAAGGTAAACAGTAAAAAAAAAAGAAAAGAAAAAGAAAAAGAAAAGAAAGAAATGAAAAGAAAGGAAAGGAAAAGAAAACTGAGTAATAGGTGTAAATGAAACCAGGGGACCACCCTAATATCAAGGCATTCATGTAGAATAAGTGAATGATTATGAAAGTGGTATGCTGTGGCTTCTCACAGCCAGTGAATAATACATGTGTTAGAGTTTGTGGTTTCTATACCAAAGTATCATGAGCATGTCCGCTAAAAATATCAGAACTTAATTTCTTCACTGTTATGGAGTGAAGCTAAAAGCTCTAATCAAAGTGTCACCAGGTTCACCCTTCACATCACCACAAACAAAGTCCCTGTCTGCTAGATTTGTATTTTGCTATGTGCTAGTGATTATGGGTGTTTCTTGGCTGCCAGATATGACATTTAAATACATGCCCATGCTGACTTATTGCTGTCTTCTTGTGTGCCTTTCCCTTGTCACATGGTACTCTTCTTGCATATATTGTGTGCACATTTCTTTCTTTTGAAGAGAACAGCCATCAAAATAGATTAGAATCTTTCCTTAAATCCACATTTAATTTGATTGCATGTGTAAATACTTCTCCAGATTATCAACATTAATTGATATCATCTGTCCATTTCCTCTGTTTCTTTACGAGGATGGACTTTAGATGTGCTGAACTATTAATGTAATGAACACTTTTTCCAGTTGCAATTTTGTGTATTTTTTTGTTTGTTTGTAAAATATATTTCCTTGTCTTGTATTTGGTGAAAGTCTCCTCCTTACCATGGTGCAGTATGGCCTAGAGGTGGTAAAGTGGACATGTCAGTGTTGATGGTTCCTTTGGATCATCCATTTTCTTGTAAGTAATTCAAGTAAATTTACTGGTTCTCTAATATAGACTTTTGATTGAAATTTTCTTCAGTCTATTGTTGATGTCCTATCTAGGGTGAACAGACATTTGTTTATTTTTCACAAGAAAAGTTACACAACTAATTACAGATTAATGGGACAGACTGAATGTATTTTTAATAAAGTTTAAAAAATGATAGCCCCTATATACTGTACCACTGAGGAAAGAGCACCATGTCATGGCAGAGATGAAAAGTATGCTACTACTCATGAAGATGCTGATGTACTAAGAATTAAAATGTATAATACAAAAGTGTTTCAAAACAGTTATTTTATAAAGCACATTTTAAATTTCAGGTGTATCTTTCCCCCCCCAACTTCTCCCACATTTAGTCCAATAAAAGGCTCTTTTTCTTATAACAATATATACAATACAAAACAATATGAATAATTAGGAAACAATTGTGAAAACTGTAAGCTATAACATACATTCCCAATGTCCAATCCACATGTATTCGGAAACTAACAACAATATTCTATTATCTATCTATCTTAATGAGTTTAAAGTTCTATACCTAACTCCGTTTCCATCCTAACTTGCATCACCAACTTAAAAACATCTTCTTAGACCTAGAACATCCTTTTAATTCCTAAACAATTTAAAACTTAACTGTGAGACTACAACTATTTAGGCTTCAACCACATCAGAGACCTGAGAAGGATAAATATATTGGAATAAACAGAAAGTGCATAGCAAGTTGCTTCCAAAATTAAAAAAATGACAGAAAACTGGCTGCCTGGACAGTACCCAATTTCTCTCTATAACATTGGGTCATCTGTCACAACCCTTTTGGCCCAGTATCTCTGACATACATTAATCGTAAAGCAGGAATTTTGAGGGACTTACCTACCCTGTCTTGGCAGAGCTGGGCTGTTGACTTAACTGCTTCCAAGTTTTGTCCTTTTTGGACAGCATTTTGTCTACAGTAGAAGCAAGGGCTTTTTTCTTGCTCAGTGCCCAGTTTGCCACTAATGCAGCCATCTCCAAATGGATAATCTTCGATTCTCATCATCTACTTAGAGTAGAATGGGTGGTGTTGTCAGAAGCTGACCTGTCTCAAATTCAAAAAATCTTGTTAATAAACCATTTTAAATGCCATATTCTACACATTCTTGAGGTTTTTGAAGACCATCTATCTCCATTTATTGAATAAGCAAATGTTGTTGTTTCATAGAAACTTGATTTCTGACTAATGTAGAAAAAACATCTGTGATACACTAAACTAGTACCTAACGAAATGACAAGTTTGAATGATTATTAGTTTGCATTTCTGAATTATCCTAAAGAGTTTGTGATAGTTGTTATTAAAAGGCCTAGCATTTCACAGTTCGTTTTTGAGAATTTCTTAGGTATAATACCTTAAAAAGAGTTAACCTTAATTTTGTAACAATACAAATACATGAGTAGATTCAATAATCTACTCCTTTTTTAAATTATTCTTATGTCATGTCTATATCCCATTTTTTTTCTTTTCAAGCATTTCCCCCTGCATAAGAGAGAAAGAAGGAGACATGAAAGAAAAAGAGAGAAATCCATGTGTCTAACCTCCTAAACCTTCTATAATAAGACCACTTAACAACTTGGATACTACTCAGCCACCAGAAACAATGGAATCATGCAATTTTCAGCCAAATGGATGGACCTAGAGAAGCTCATCCTGAGTGAGCTAACCCAGACTCAGAAGGATGCACATGGCATCTATGCACTTATAATCAGATTTTAGCCATATAGTACAGGATAACTATGCTACAGACAATGAACCAAAGGGAACAGGAACATAGACTTCGTTACCTGTCCATGAGACACTTTGCCCCAGTGGTACTACCTTGTAGGCCCCCAGTGTATGAGGAGGCTCTTGATCCTCATATGACTGCTGAACTGGGGTGGGGGACTGATATGTAGGAGTGGATTGGAAGGGATGGGGGTAGAGGGTGGGAAGCTGGGACTGGGAGGTGTGGAAAAAAGGGTACTGAGATGGAGATTAAATTAAGTAATAAATAAACATAAAAAACAACTTGCAACCAATCCCTCTAAATGACGACAAACATCTATAACCCATGAAATGGCCAAAAAACAAAAAACAAAACAAAAACTCAAAAAAACCAACCAACCAAACAAACAAACAAAAAACAAAACAAAAAAAAATTCATCCACCCCCATCTTCTTTTAAAATTGCTTCCTGCTAATGTGGTACATAAGACACCTTTTTGGAAGCCCAAATAAGAATGGAAAAAGGGTTAAGCAACCAATAGCAACATTTGTTGTCCAGTCTTTTTTTACTCGGCTATTTAAATTTCCTGAGAAGTTTGAAGTCAGAAGTTGAACTTTGGGAAGCACCAGTTTTTTATTTTATAAATTCTATCCCTAGTTACTTACGTATTTCTTAATTCACTCATGAAATCATTTATATATGAAAGTTGACAAGTACTTCTACAATTACACACTGAGTGAAGTTCTGTTAGACATATGCATGAGCTGTTATGAAACAAACATTAAGAATGAAACATGCTTGTCTTTAAAGTTAATGTAACAATCTCTTATTTTGAACTGTTGATCAAGTTGTATTTATCTACAATTGATTAGTTCCCTACGAAAAAAACAATGTTGTCTATCTGTAATTTGTGTATCTCAAAGCAGTCTTTAAATATCCTAAAGGTAATTTTCCTAAACAGATAATTCAGGATGTCTGCAATTAGAGTTGCAAGCAATGATTGTCTGCAAGAGTAATTTCTTTATCTTAATGATAATAAGGAGATCATTATATTTTAAAAAGTATGTCACCTTCTAATCCTGTTTAGAATACTGTCTTTGCTTCATAAAGTGAGAAAATACTTGCTATTAAGAGTGTAGAAAATGAAGGAAAATGTCAACTTAGAAGACTGATACTTCCAAACTTAAAAGTTCACAACAAAGTTTTCAGTTGATTTTAATATCAACCTTAACCTAATGATTTTGGGGTGCCAAAATGTTTGACCTTGGACTTGTTAGGCCAAGCTTTATATTCTTTATATTATTGCTATTAATGGGTATTACTGTGCCAGATCATCCTGCTTCTCATGTCTAAAACTAGTAAAATGATAAATTAGTCACTTTAGTTGACATCTCTTTATTATGGCGGCCGAACTTTGTAGAATGCAATAATGATCAAAGAAGAATATCAGAGAAAGAGATTACTAAGAGGAATGTAAACATTTTTCTTTCTAAATTAATCCAGAACAGGGTTTGGCAAATGTTTTTAGAAAAATAAGATAATAATGAATATTTTAATTTTATGCATTCCTTGGTCAATCATTTATTAAAATTTACTACTATAGTAGAAAAACAAAAATTTTATTAATGACAATAATTGACAAGCCATATTTTGTCTGGGAGCTGTTATAATTTTCAAAGTAAAAGCACATTTTTCAGAGAAAAATTCTGAATCCTAAAATTTACAATGTATGTCATACAAAGATTTTTTAAGCCAGTGATTATGTGATGAGTTCAAAACACTAATGTTATATCTAAAGGAAGGGCCAAGAGAAAATGAAGCCTATGCATCAGGTGGGTAAGATCCAAGTCTATCTTATTTCCAAAGCAGTGTAGTATACCTAGAAAAAGTAAAGCCTCAATAAATAACTTAAATGAACAAAGAGTAAATTACAGCATGTATTATTTGCACATGATGTACACTATAACTATTGTTACATTGTTTTATATAGATATAGATGTTATATATATTCATATATATTAATATATATATATTCATGAGTCACTCAGTGATAAGGATAATTTCTGTGAAATAAATTGTTAGGGATTTCAAATACAGTGACATTGTGGGGTATGATTATACAAACCTAGAAGGCTTATTCTATTACACACCAGTATTGCCATATACACTATGTGCATTGACTCAAATATGATTTTGAAATATTTAGTTGTATTTATATTTACAACTCCTATCTGAAAAATCATGAATATATCAATAAACATGTCAATTTTTGATTTTAAGTAAACATACATGTATTCTGAATTTTGTTTTTATACATTTTCCACTTAATTTTTCTTGGTTTTAAGACAATGGTTTACTCTGGATATCTGATTGGCTTGAAACTCACACCATAGTCTAGGCTGTCCTCCAACTGTAGCAATCCTACCTACTTTTCTGGGATTATATACGTGTACTACCATGACAAACAGACTAAAAATATTTACTATTATTATGATTGTGTATGTTTGTATATGAATGTTTATGCAATGGCAGGTGTGTGGATGTAGATGGACATTTCTTTGGATTTAGTTCTTTCCTTCCACTGTGGATTCTGGGGATGGTATACATTATGCTTGACTGACAAGTGCTTTTTACTTACTAACCCATTTCAGCATAGTACCAGAACATTTTTAAATGTATTTTTAAAAAAACTTTTTCATATCTTTTTTTTAGTATCTCCCCATTTCAGTCCAATAAAAGTGTCTTTTTCTTATAATAATATATATGATACAAAACAATAAGAACAATTAGGAAACAATTGTGAAAACTACAAGGTATAACATATATTCCCAATGTCTAGTCCATATTTATTTGGCAACTAATAAGAATATTCTATTATCTATCTTGATGAGTTTAAAGTTCTATACCTGACTCAATTTCCATCCTAACTTGCATTATTAACTTGAAAAATGTCTTCTTGGACCAAAAACAACCTTTTAATTCCTAAATAACTAAAACTCAACTGTGGGACTATAACTATCTAGTCTTCAATCACATCAGAGACCTCAGAATGATAATTTTTTGAAAGCAAAAGTAATTATTAATTAACTTGTATGTTTATCTATCTATCCATCCACCATTTATTTATATATTCATTCATTGGTGAGTTAATCTAGAATTTATTTAAAATTTTTGAAATTTTTTTTTACATCCTGACCACAGTTTCTCCTCCCTCTTCTTCTCCCATTCCCTGTCTAGTTCTTAAATTCTTTATATATTTTGGAAATTAGCCCTCTGTCAGCTGTGGGGTTGGTGAAGATACTTTCCCATTTTGTTGGCTGCCATTTTGTCCTAGTGATAGTATCATTTGTCTTACAGAAGCTTTTGAGTTTCTTGAAGTCCTCTGTATCAATTGTTGTGCCTGAGGTATTGGTGTCCTATTCAGGAATTTATCTCCTATGCCAATGCTCTTAAGGCTATTCCATACTTTTTTTCTATCATGTTCAGTGTATCTGGTTTTATATTGAAGTCTTCGATCCACTTGGGCTTGAGTTTTTTACAGAGTGATAGATAGGGATCTATCTTCATTTTTCTACATGCCAATATCCAGTTAGACCAACACCATTTGTTCAAGATAGATTCCTTTTTCATTGTATAATTTTGACTTCTTTGGCAAAAATCAAGTTTTCATAGTTGTGTGGACTAACATTTAGGTCTTTGGTTTGATTCCATTGATTAACCTGTCTGTGTTTATGCCAATACCATGCAGTTTTTACTACTATTACTCTGTAGTGCAGCTTGAAAGAAGGGATGGTGATACATCTGGAAGGTTTTTTTTTTTTTTATTCTTTGTGAGTTTTAAAACATGTATCCCAGTACTACTTATATCTCCCATCTCTTCATACCCACCCCTCACCCTTATATCCTCTCTGCAGAATAAAACACACACACACACACACACACACACACACATTAACAACAACAAAAGCATAGAAAACATCTCATTGTGGAAGTTATAGTATGTTCCTCTGTCCATGGCTTCACTTGTAATTGTGCATTTGTTTGTTTGTCCACACGTGTTCATTGCAATGAATCTTTGGTCTAGTTTGAGATTTTGGACTTGTGTGATACCATCAATATTGGATCCTCATTGAGATTTCTGCTAGTTATCCTGTTGTTCTCCTGTGTCATGGAGATCCTGCAATTTTGGAACAGCAAGACTAGCCTTTTCATAAATCCCACCTATTCACAGATTACATAGAATTTATTATGGGCCATTTCAGAGCCCTAGATTTGGGCCAGGGTTGCAGCTGAGCTGAGATTATCAGCAACACTAGGGCAAGCTCTTCAGCACTGCTCTGACTAGGACACCAAATGCCACCACAGGTCACCTCTCTTGTTCTCATGCCATTGGGTGGGCTCACCTACATCCATCCTTCAGAGTCATCTCCACTGTGCTGCCCAGTCAAGATGGGGGAGACACTCTCCCAAGTGCTGTAGCTTGTGAGGAACTGTTCCAATTCTCCTGCTTTCAGACCATGGGGCTGGATCACCTGTGCCTTTGCCACCCAGGGCCAGCTCTACTGCGTTGCCCAGGCTAGGTGCAGGACTTGCTTTCCCAAGTTCTACAACCAGTGAAAGGGGAGGGTTATCTATTCTGCTCTGATGAACCCAGGGCCAGCTCTCCTGGCTGATGCAGTTTGTGATGGGGGAAGGAGAGGGTGTCACCCCCACACTTACTACCCCATCACACTACAGTAGTGGTAAGGCTAGCTCTCCCAGGCTCTTGTGCTTGAGACTTTTTTACCTGAACCACTTCTACAAGGGCCAGTACTACAGTGCTATACAGATGAGGTGAAGTGCCTGTGCTCCCAATTTCTGCAGCCACAGAGTGGCAGGGCCAATTCATCCACTTTCATGTCCCAGGGCCAGTTCTCCCAACTGCCTCAGGTGGAGAGGGGTGAGGAGATGGAGGTTGTCTTCAGCACCCAGGTCACCTTATCTCAGAGGGGTGGAGGGGTCAGTTCTCCCTCTCTCTGTCCTTAGGGTTAGCTCACTCATGCCTCCTACAGCAGGGCTATTGCTGCTGTACTACCAAGGCAAGGTGCTGGTCTTGCTCTCGTGAACGTTGCAGCTGGTGAGGAGAGAAGCAAGCACTAGCTCTGTGAAACTCCTGACTCTGTGGGCAGCATTCCTGACTACCAGAGGTGGCAAGGGGTGGGGAATGGGGGAAGTATCACTCATGCCATCCCTTGGAAGAGGAGGGAGGTCAGATTTTCCAAACTCATTCCCTTGGGCCAATTCATCTATACCCCCTCCCCCTACCAGGTTCAGTTTCACTCTGCTGCCTGGCTAAGGCACATAGGCTGCTTTCCGAGTGCTGCCCCTGAGGAGCAATGGTAGCAGCTCTCTAGAGAGCCACATCCAGTGAGGCACAGGGCCAGTTATGCACAGCCCCCGTACATTCACAAGGACCCTGGCTTTGTCCCAATAAGGGACATCCTCATGTTTTCTAATGGTAATATGAGCCAAGGACGTTGACACCAACCCCTGCTGCTGCATAGCCATGAACTCAGACAAGGCCCTGAGCAGCAGCTTGGGCTGGGACCTCACCATGGCCCCAGGTGTTGGAGCAGGCCTCTCATAACAGGCTACTACTCCTCTCCACCCTCCAGTCTCCAGTTCTCTCTTCATAATGCTCCAGCTGCTCCGCTTCTCTTTCTTTCCCACC
This sequence comes from Lophiomys imhausi, assembly GCA_907164525.1. Taxonomy (NCBI): domain Eukaryota; kingdom Metazoa; phylum Chordata; class Mammalia; order Rodentia; family Muridae; genus Lophiomys; species Lophiomys imhausi. Next base: position 4,302,613 of record CAJQZJ010027982.1, on the reverse strand, counting down.
TGACCACTACATAAACATTGTGGTGGCTCCAGATACAAGCTGGAGAAACGGTTAGTGGACTGCTGGGTGACATCCTCCATCTGTGGTGTGTGGTAGGATAGCAAGCTGGTGTCTATGGCACACCTGTGCTGGGCTCTTGCGGGTAGGTCTAGGTCTGTGGGTGGCATGGTGGCTTGTCTGTCTTCTTCCTCCTGTGCTGCACTGCCTGAATTTGATTTGATTTGAGACCTAGGCAAGACAGCTTTGGCCACCAAGCCAGGCATCAAGCTAGGATGAACAAATTGCTATCATCTGCTCTGCTCTTGACTGATATAAGAATACCACCAACAATAAGTTGTCTCTGCCCATTGCCATGGCAGGGGGAGCTCATATTTTCCAGGATTGTTTAAGCTATCCTGTTTTTTTTTGCCATATGAAGTTGAGTATTATTCTTTTAATGTCTATAAAAAATTGTGTTGGGATTTTGATGTGAATTGCTCGAATCTGTAGATTGCTTTTCGTAAGATGGTAATTTTTACTATGTTTATTCTACCTATCCACGAGCATGGGAAATCTTTGTATGTTCTGATTTCTTCTCTAATGTCTTTCTTCAAAGACTTGAAGTTATTGTCATTTATTTCTGAGGTTTTGAATACCTGTATGCCTCTGGGGTTCTGGGATTCTGGGAACTACTGTGGCCTCTAGGATTGTGGATCCTGGTGTGGACACTCGGGCTCCAGGTACCTGTGTGACCTCTGGGGTTCTGTTGACTGGCTTGTTTCTTGAGTTCTTAGTACAAACTTGGTTTCTGGTAGAGCAGGAGTCTTTTGTGGTTCCTAGTACCAAAGTGGCCTGTGGTTGAGCAGGAGTTTTCTGCAAGAGTTGTTGGCCAGGATATGAAGTCCAATGGACAGGGTGCTGTTGGAGATAAGTGTGTAGGCTCAAAGTATTGTTAGTGAGTGGTGGATGGTGTCTTACCAGGGGTTCCTAGTGCCAGTGTGGCATCGTGTAAAGCAGGAGTAGTCTGCCAGAGTTTTATTTGTCTCTCTGTTTTTAATTAATTGTGCTCTGGGGATTGAATTCAGGTCCATTGAACTGTAATTTCATTCCTAAAGTTTAAGGGCTCAACAATTACTTTATCAATTACTTTGTTCAATCTGGTCTCATAAATATTTTACCTAAATATAGGATGTGAAGATAATTTTTAACATTCAGTTTTTGAAGCATTTAAAATTTTGGCTTTTATATTTAAGTACGAATCATGTTAGGTGATTAAGTTTATTTATTTTTATATATTTATCTGGTTAGTCCAGAGCCACTTGTGGGAAAGAATGTTGTTGTTGTTAACAATAGATTGTTGTTTTAGTGAGGGTTATTTCTTTACTCCTTTTTCTTTTTTGTAAAGGAACCCGAGAAGACTATGAAAATCTTGACTTTTTTTTTGTAACTTTAAAATTGAAAATAGATTAAAAAAAACACACACACACCATATTCTGATAATGGTTTCCTCTCCTCCCAACTCCTCCCAGATTCTTCCCACCTACCCTTCCATCTGAATCCCCTCTCCTTCTCTCTCTTCTTAAAATACAAACAGAAATCTAATGAATATTAATAAAATAGGATGAGAAAAACAAAAATAAAAACAGACTATGACTAAACAAACAAGTAAAAGTATAGATCAAAGAAAAAACACAAGAAACACAAATGGATGCAGAGACACACATGCGTGTACTCAGAAACTCCATTAAAAACCAGAAACCATAGTATATTCACCAAGGACTCTAAGGAAAATAATGAAGAATGTTCTATGTTAGGTTGGTCTGTGGGCAGATTTGCTTGTAATTCTCTTGATTGTTAATTAATGTAGGATAACTCAACTGATTGTGAGTGCATTCATGCTCTAGGCCTGTAACTTTCAACCTGTGGGGCATGACCCCTTTTGGGTCAAACAACCCCTTCACAGGGGTCATCTAAACCATCAGAAAACACAGATATTTACATTATGATTCATAACACCAGCAAAATCATGCAGTTATGAAGAAGTACAAATAAAAATAACTTTATGGTTGGGGGTCACCACAACATGAGGAAATGTATAAAAGGGTCACAGCATTAGGAAGGCTAAGAACCACTGCTCTAGGCTTAGCTCTGAGCAAGCAAGTAAGGATGTGTATGTTCTTTCTTTGCTTTTTACCATTAATGTTCAATAAAAAATACTGAAGTTTTTGCCTTGACTTCAGCATAATATTGGACTGTAATTACTCAATTATTTATACAAATTTTCAGGTATTGTAATTATGAGCCAGATAAACTCACTCTTTCTTTCGTTTTTTTCAAACATCAGAAATTAAAGTAGGACAGGCACTGTAAATAGTGATATCCCATTTTTGGGCCAAGTCTTCCTCAGGCATGGATTTTTGACTTAGTTACTGCACCAACATGAATTCCATTATGGGCCTCAAATCAGAGAAAAGAGTGGTTGTTTGCCTTCATAATAGTTGTGCCACTTAATTTAGTCCATCATATTTTTGGTACTAAGTCCAGGGTTGTGCTTTTTCATTTAATTTCTTTAGAGATTTGAAAGACTGTTCTCTTATCCAGAAATCTTAAAAGTAAAAGTGGTCATTAAATATTTAATTAAACTGACAATAATTTTACTACTTTAATGTTCTCAATTTGTTATTAAAAAATAAGTGTCAGAATTCTCCAGCAGGGACTCACTAATGCCTTTCAGTTACTAAATAAGTGTCCATTTCATACAGTTGGATAGCTTACTTTCAGCAGTCCTGAGGAAAGGACAGAGGATGATGGGTAGAAAATCATAAATGAAGTTAATGCTTTCCATCTTGTTGATAGTTGAAAATTTAGGTTAACAATGGTCCCTGAACTTCAGATTTTCTGTAGAAAATTCTTTTACGTCAAATAAGATACCAAAAAAAAAACCCTGACATTTCCCTTATTCCTGTTTTTTCTATAACTAGGGTATGATAGATTCATTAGCATAAAATATTTTCTTTTACTTATCCTAAGGAACTCACTATTGAGTGATATTATTGCTGTATTTCTCTCCTTCCTCATTCATATTCTTAAAATGATTGCTTTTATATTGTGTTTTCACTTTTTTTAGCACTTGTTATTTCTTCCATGACATAATTATATCCTTAACACTACACTGAGCTTAATCATGTAAGCCAACCACTGACAGAATCAATGTTAAATATTTTATCAATACTTCAGATGGAATTTTTTCTGGTCATTTATTTTTGCATTTGTACAATATATAGTTGACCACCCCCTGTCAACAGGCAGTGTTTTTAATAAGAAAAGTTATGTTTCTAACAGTTGAGTAAAGAATGGCTAAGACTGTAATGAGAATGAATTCTGGTAGGCCCTTTGGAAGGCAGTTGGTGAGAGTGAAGTTGACAGAAGCTGATAGATTGAACTACTACTCTTAATAGAGTTTGAGATAAATAAACAGAGAAAATTTCTGTATGTAGGGCATTAAAGTTCTTGGAGAAAGAAACTTTGGTTTAACTTTGGATATTTTGAAATTGAGAAACTCAGATGTCCAAATAGAGATAGTGAATAGATTTTGTTCACTGTCATTATAAATCACAAAGATGAATTCTGACATAGCGCTAATTTACAGCATCATCATAAGTGAGTTGGCATCAGACTGTGGGTCTGAGTACAATCATTCAAGGACAGAAGAGTAAATCAGAAGATAGATTTTAACAAGATGTCAAGGATGTTTTCTAGTTCTCTATTCACTTAAAACAATGGCTATAGAGTAAATCTGGACAGATAGGTAGTGACAAGATAACAAGGATTATTCTTTTCATTCTTAATCTTGTGTGATCTCTTTCAGTAATTTCTTTCTGTTTGTAGGACACAAGGAGTTGAAGACATATATCGATGCTTTACTACACTTGTCCTTTTGCTTTTAATAATGTACTTCAGTGGTTACAAAGTTCTGCATCATACATACAATCAGTATTTGTTACTTTGAAGTTTCATATAAGTATCTTTTGGTTTTTTAATGCTTTTTTGATAGTTTGTTTGTATTTTTATTTTTTAGAGATGGTCTTATTTTATATCTAAGAACTCAGGGAAGTTTTCCAGCCTCAGCTTCTTAAGTGTTGGATTACAGGTTTAAATCAACATTCCTAACTATTTTTCTTCTGTTCTAAATGCAAAATTTTTTACAGATATATACCTAATATGACACTTACTGTTTCCTGGAAATATTACTGTCATTTTTTTCCTGGCTGCTTTTGAAATATTTCAACATTCATAGTACAAAATAATTTATATACTTTAAAATATTTTTATAGCTTATTGAATATGTACATTTATGGGACACACTAGAAGCATTGCTAAGAGTAAGTTCATAGCACTAAATGCTTTCATAAATTGGAGAGAGTTCATACTAGCAACTTAACAAGCACACCCAAAAGCTCGAGCAAAAAAGAGAGCTGGAAATGGACCCGAGTAGATGTCAGGAAATAATCAAAATCAGAGCTAAAATTAATAAGTTAGAAACAAAAGGAACAATACAAAAAATCAATGAAACCAAGAGTTGGTTCTTTGTGAAAATCAACAAGATAGACAAATCCTCAGTGAAGCTAACAAAAAGACAGAGAGACAATATCCAAATCAATAAAACCAGAAATGAAAACAGGGAAATAACAACTGACACAGGATATCCAAAGAATCATTAGGTCTTACTTCAAAAGCCTATATTACAAAAAATTAGAAAAATCTAAATGAAATGGACAAATTTCTTTTATTTTTTATTTTTTCCTTTATTTTATATTTCTTCAAGTTACATCTCAATCGTAGTCCCCTCCCTATTCCCCCTCCAGTCCCACCCTCCCACCCTCAACCCCCCCATCCTCTTCCCTTTTTTTTTTTCTTTTAAGTTTAAGGTATATCGTATTTCCCCCTACAGTTTCCCCTTTCAGTCCAACAAATGGTTCTTTCTCTTACAATAATAAATACAATACAGTACAACAGAGGTAATTAGGCCACAGTTATGAGGGTTATATGGCTTAACGTACATTCCCAATGACCAATCCATATGTATTTGGTACCTGACTTTAACATTCTACTATCTAAACATCTCCATGAGCTTAAAGTTCTATATCTGACTCAACATTCATACTAACTTGCAACACAATTTTAAAAGTATCTTCTTAGATCTATAACACTCTCTTGACTCCTAAACAACTCAAAATTAAATTATGAGACTCTAGATATCTGTTCTTCAACCACCTCAGAGACCTGAGAGGGATAAATATATCTGATTTTATAGGAAGTACAGGGCCTGCAGCTTCCAAAACTAAGAAATGACATACCAGTGGCTGCCTGGACAGTTCCCATTTTCTCTCCATACATTACAGCATCGATCTTCAGTCATTTGGCCTCATTTCTCTGACAGACATTGATTGTAGAGCAGGGGTTATGAAGGACTTACCTACCCTGTCTTGGCAGAGCTAGGCTGTCGACTTACCTGCTTCCAGGTTTTGTCCTTTTTGGACAGCATTCTGTCTACAGTTGGAGCAAGGAGCTTTTCCTACCAAGAGATAGGCTTGCGACTAATTCAATCATCTCTCACTGGAGATTCTTCGATGCTCATCTTCTACTTGGAGGAGAATAGGGGGTGCTGTCAGGAGTTGATATGTCTTGGCATAAAAAAAATAAATAAATCAAAAGTTACGAAAACATCTTTGAATGCCATATTCTGCAGATCTCTTGAGGTTTTTGAAGAGGCCCTATCTATCTCTTATATTAGGGTAAGCAGATGTTGCTTGTCTCTTAGCAGGTTTATTTCTGATTAGCTTAGCAAGTAACTATAATAGGCTGTCATAGTACCTAACAGAATGACCGGCTTGCATAACCATTAGTTAGCATTTCTTAATTATCCTAAACAGTTTATGACAATTAGTAGTAAAAGGCCGAAATATCACATTTCATTTTTTTTTCTTTACCTCCTAACCCTTCCATCCCATTTCTCTGGATTGGGGTGTCCTTATATAACAGTCCCTCATCTCAGTTGAGAGGTTGTATGAGGGCCAAGAACCTCTTCATTCATTGGGGATCTATGTACGAAGCAGTACCATCAGTGAAAAGTGTCTCGTTGCCCGGGAGAGAGAACTACTAAACAAACAAACCAATAAGCATACAATAGATAAAAAAGACTAAAACATAGAAAAAATATAACTAATATATAAAAAAATAAATAAAAAATAAAAATAAGAAGTCTATGTCCAAGTTCCCCTTGATAGCTTACACTTACCCTAATATAAATCAAGATCAGGTAAACAAGTTAAATAGTCCTATATCCACTAAGGAAATAGAAACAGTCATTAAAAGACCCCTACCAAAACAATCCCGGGCCAGATATTTTCAGCACAGAGTTCTAGTAGACATTCAAAGTAGAGCTAATACCAATACTTGTCAAGCACTTCTACAAAATATAAACAGAAAGAACACTGCCAAACTTATTCTACAAGGCCATCATTACTCTGATACATAAATCACTCAAAGACCCAACAAAGAAAGAGAATTTCGGACCAATTTCCCTTATGAACATAGATGCTATCATACTAAATAAAGTACTTGCAAACTGAATCCAAGAATACATCAAAAATATCATGTACCATAATCAAGCAGGATTCATTCCAGGGATACAGGAATGGTTTAATATATGAAAATCTATCACCATAATCCACCATATCAACACACAGAAAGAAAAAAACCCACATAATCATCTCATTATGTGCTGAAAAAGTCTTTAACAAAATCCAACACCCCTTCATGTTAAAAAGTCTTAGAGAGATCAGGGATACAAGGTGCTTACCTAAACACAATCAACATAATATACAGCAAGCCTATAGCCAACATCAAGTTAAATGGAGTGTAAATTAGACAATTCCACTGAAATAAGAGATGAGACAAGGTGGCCCACTCTCTTTGTATATCTTCAATAGTACTTGGAGTCTTAGCAAGAGCAGTAAGAAAACTAAAGGGAACCAAGGGGATGCAAATTGGGAAGAAAGAAGTCAAAATATCACTATCTGCAAATAATATAATTGTATATATAAGTAACCCAAAAATTCTACAAGAGAACTCCTACAGTTCATAAACACCTTCAGCAAAGTGGTTTGAGATAAATTAGTTTAAAAAAATCAGTAGCCCTCCTGTGTACAAATGGCAAGTAGGCTGAGAAAGAAATTAGGAAGTAGAACCCTTTAAAATAACCACAAATAATATAAAATATCTTGGTGTAACACTAACCAAGCAAATGAAAGACCTGTATGACAATAATTTCAAGTCTCTAGAAAAGGAAATTGAAGAAGATATCAGAAAATGGAAAGATCTTCCATGTTCATGGATCCACAGGATTAACACAGTAAAAATGGTTATCTTACCAAAAGCAATTTACAGATTAAATGCAATTCCCACCAAAATACCAAAACAATTCTTTACATATCTTGAAAGAACCAAGTTCTAACTTCATATGGAAAAAACAAACAAACAAACAAAAAACCCAGAGCAACTAAGACAATCTTGTATAATAAAAGAACTTCTGGAGGTGTCACCATCCTGGATTTCAAGTTGTACTACAGAGCAGTAGTAATAACACCTTCATGGAACTGGCATAGAAACAGACTTGTTAAGTCAATGGAATTGAATCAAAGACCCAGAAATAAACTCATACAGCTACAAACACTTGATTTTCGGTAAAAAGCCAAAACCATACACTGGAAAAAAGAAAACAACTTCAACAAATGATGTAGGTCTAACTGGATGTTTGCATGTAGAAAAATACAAATAGATCCATATTTCTCATCCTGCACAAAACTCAAGTCCACGTGGATCAAAGACCTCAACATAAAAACATGTACACTAAGTTTCTTTGAAGAGAAAATGGGGAACAACCTTGAACTCATTGGCCCAGGAGATGGGGAAGTGGAGGCGGGAGGTGACAAGACTGGAAGAGAGAAAAGAAATTGAGAGGGTGTCATCTTTGAGACAGGCTGAAGACCTGCAACAGGATAGACCTCTTGGAGGATATGGAGATGACTCTGGCTGAGAATCCTAGTAGTAGGGTACATGGAAACTGAAGAGGCTACCTTCTAGCCAGGTAATACTTCTAGTGGAAGGAGGGGATCACCTACCTACCCATAAAGTCTTTGAACCCAAATTTACCCTGTATACAAGATGTGCAGGGATAAAGATATAGCAGAGATTGATGGAATATCCAACCAATGCTTGGCCCAACTGTAGACATACCCCATGGGAGAGAGCGAACCCCTGCCACTATTAGTGACACTCTGCTATAGTTACAGACAGGAGCCTAGCATAACTGTCCTCTGAGAAGCTCCACAAAGCAGAAGATTGAAATAGATGCTGAGATTCGCTGCCAATCTTTAGGGGTAGTGAGGGGTGTCTTATGGAAAAGTAGGGGGAATGATAGAAGAACCTGAAGCAGACAAGGCTTCCACAAGAAGACCAACTGAATCATCTGATGTAGACCATGGAGCCTCACAGTGACTGAAGTACCAATCATGGAGTGTGAATGAACTGGACCTAGGCCCTCCACACATATGTAATGGATGGGAAATTTGGTTGTCATTTGGGTCCTCTAGCAAGTGGAGCAGGGGATGTCTCTGACATGGACTCTGATGCCTGCTTTTCAATCACTTTCTCCTAATGGAGCTGCCATGCCTGGCCTCAGTAGAAGAGGATGCACTCAGTCCTGATGTGACTGGATGTGCTGAGGTGGAATGGTATGGGGGCACTCCTCTTTTCTGAGTATAAGGGGAGGGAGATAGAGGAGAGAAGGTGAGAGGATGGTACCTGGAGGAAGGAAGGAAGGGGGCTCCAATTGGGGTGTAAAGTGTATAAATAATAAGTTCATATAATAAAGGGATTATATAAATGTAGGAATATGTGTGTTATACATGTATAAGAGAAGTAGAAAATGAAAAAAAATCATTGTAACATAAAAGTTGTTACAATCATTGGTTTCTTTTGCATATTCTAATTCTAATAGTCATGTGGATTATTAAGCCCAAATGTCTTTTCAGACATAATTATTATTATTGTTATTTTTTTGGTTTTTTGAAACAGGGTTTCTCTGTGTATCCCTGGTTGTCCTGGACTCGCTTTGTAGACCAGGCTGGCCTCAAGCTCACAGAGATCCACCTGCCTTTGCCTCTCAAGTGCTGGGATTAAAGGCATGAGCCATGGCGTCCAGCAAGGACATAATTTTTTTAAAGTTAATGTTTTAACTTAGCATACAAAATGATAGATTTCATTATTACATTTTAAGTGGACTTGGCTGTTATTCAGCTCCACCCCACACTCCCAATTTCATCCCCATATTCTCCTACTTCCTTAACTCTCCTGTTTTTATGGAAAACATGTAATATGAAATACACTTTTCTTGGGTGGAGAAAAGAAATGTGAATGAGAGAAAATAAATAAAAGCATTTTAGTAACTTTAAGAGCAAGTGATGATGAATAACATTAAAATCAGTGCTTTTCTTGAGCATCCTTTAAATTGTCATCTGTTTTTGAGACAAATTCTTACTCTCTAGACCTGACTGGCCTTGAGTTAGCTATCATCCTAACTGAAGTGCCCATATGCTGGGAAACCAACACACCCTGCTAACATCATATTTTCATAGGGAATATTAATCAAATTTATGAAAATACCAATGGAATCCCTTGTTATTTACATAGGGGTTTGAACATGTTGACATTAGATTTCCTTTTGAATTTAATATATACTTACAAAGCTCAGTAATGAGATTTTCAATCTTGCTGATGATTGATAATTTATAAAGTACTTGATGATAAGGAGCAGTTTAGTTTGGCATTCAATATGGCTAAATCATGTGTGTACTTGTGCATACATACACACATATGCACTTATTTGTGGTATGGAGTCTGGTATGGTATATAATATGGAATGAAGACTTCCCTTATGAATAGAAAAAAGTGTATTAGTCATGAACTAGTGTATTTTCCAATATCTATGTAGAGAATCATTTATCTGAGCTCTATAAATAATATACACATTGGCTTAAAATAAGTTTATTCAACATTTGGGAAATCACATCTTAGACATCCTAGATTCCTTATTGTTATTAACACAAGACAATTGTACACAAGTAAATTTTAAGAAAGTATAAAAAACAACAGTATTGGTTTTCACTAATAATGCCGAATTTAATGTTTTTCTTATATCTTCTTCAAATAACTTCATTGTCTAAGACTGTTTCTTTGATGTATATATTCAAACATAAAGAATGTCTTGCCATTGTAAGAAAAGGATGGTAACTCTAATCCTAGTGTTGCTCTGAGTTGGACATCCTTCTGAAACTGCTCAAACCTTAGAAAACTCATAGGTGATTCTGTCAACATTTGTTCTTGAGAGCAATTTTTCCATTGGCTGAACCAAATCTTTATTTTCTGTAATGAATATTATCACAGAAATTATGCAGACTAAAAACCTAATAGATTATATATACTTAGATACAATTAGCTATAGCTTTCTAGGAGATGTCCTTTCTGAAATTAATATTCTCCAATGGTTTTCTGAGTGGGTTGCATTTTGTCAAATATGGATTTCTTCATCTTTTAGTATAAAATTATTGATTTTTCTTGACCAGACCCTATGTGATAACATGACTTATCTCAATTTTCAAATTTTGAACTGATCTTGTATCCTCATAAGAGACTCAGCAGAATATTCTATAATTTTTGTTATTAATTCTATTTGTTTATTTTATAAGGGTTTTTGTAATCTCTATTCATGTGGAATAATGAGCCCCAGTCTTTTTCTTTTTGTATAGGTTTTATTGGATTTGGTAATTTCATAGAAGGTAAGTTAAATTGCATATCATTGATTTGAAAAATTGAGTATTTTATATTTTCTAATATAAACATTTCACACTATGAAATTCTCTCCCAGATTAAGTGTACCAGATAATTGTATAGTGATAATTATATTTTTTACAAAAGACAACTTCTTCAATATAGTGGAAGACACAGTTCATCTTAACTCAATTTGTAGAGATCCAAATTTTCTACGCATTCTCACCAACATCAATACCATGTAAGAATAATAGCCATGCTAGCGATATTAAGGTAATGCTTTTCTGGTTCTGGTGTACATTCACAATCTTGGAATGTCCTCAAAGAAGTGATATAAAAAGTCATTACAAATATAGTTCAAATATAATGCTTGGTGTATCATTATTCATACTAGGCAAGATATAGGAATAACATGGATGTTCTATGAAGGATTACTGAATGAAGAAAAGATGATTTATGCATATGCACAACACACACACACACAGACATACATCTATGATATATGATATATAATTGGTTATTTTTCAGCCTTACAGCAAGATTGAACTCATAATGGTTTGACTGAGAAGTGTCCCCAATAGGCTCAGGTATTTGAACACTCTATTTCCAATATGGTACTGGGCATGGGCTTTGAGAGTTCATGGCCCAATCTTACTGCTAGTTTGCCCCCTCTGCACTGTTCCTGAAGTTGATATGTGATCTCTCACCTTCCTGCTCCTGCCAGAATGTATTACCTGCTGCCATGCTTTACTGCCACGATGGACTTTTATTTCTCTGGAAACAGCCAAATAAATATACTTCCATTTGAAAAACATAGAACTATCTTTCAGTATTATTTGACTTTATTTTCAGGTTCATATAGCCCAATGAAATTTTTATTTACTTTGAGATTTTCTCTTTGAAGTACAAATTATTTAGAAATTATTTTTTAAAATTTCATATATTTGAGAATTTTCTTTTTATAATTTTTATTGGATACTACCTTAGGTTTGTTGTGGTCCACAATATTATTCCATATAAAACTCTATCCAATTTGGAATGTTTAAATTTTCTTGGAGTTTTATAAGCTGTAAAGTATTTGATTAGGGTGGTTTGAAAGAAAATGGCCTCATAGACTATTAGGATGTGTAGCTTTGTTGAAGTAGGTGTAGTGTTATTAGAGGAAGTATGTTACTGGGGGTGTGCTTTGGGGTTTCAGAAGCTTAAGCCAGACCTAGTGGGTCACTGTTTCTTCTTGATGCTTGCAGGTCAAGATGTAAAACTCTCAGCTCCTTTTCTAGAAGTATGTTTGCCTGCATGACTCCAGGCTTTCTGCCACAATCATAATGGACTAAACCCTGAACTGTATGCCAGCCCGAGTTAAATGTTTTCTTTTACAAGAGTGACTGTGGTCATAATGTCTCTTCATAGCAATAAACACCTAAGACAATGATGCTAATCTCTATTCTATATGCACTATAAACAAATAGAATTCTGCAGGCACATGGAATGTTCTAACTATTTCAGTAGAAGCCTCCTTGTTGATGCTTAAATTATGCTATGTTCTGACTGACATTTTGTTTAGTTGTTATATAAACTTATTATTAAATAGTATTTAAATCACTTCACTAAAATTGGAAATTTACTTCTCCTTTCAGTTCTTGTCCATTTATGTTTCATATATTTTGCCTTTCTTTTTTTTTTACTTAATTTTTTTATTTCTTCAAGTTACATCTCAATCGTAATCCCCTTTCTACTCCTCCCTCCAGTCCCACCCTCCCACCCTCAATCCCCCATCTTCTTCCCTTTTTTTAAGTTTAAGGTATATCTTATTTCCCCCAACTGCTCCCCCTTTCAGTCCAACAAATGGCTCTTTCTCTTACAATAATAGATATAACACAAAACAACAGAGGTAATTAGGCCACAGTTATGAGGGTTATATGGCTTACTGTACATTCCCAATGTCCAATCCATATGCATTTGGCACCTGACATTAACATTCTGCTATCTAACCATCTCCACGAGTTTAAAGATCTATATCTAACTCAACATTCATACTAACTTGCAACACAATTTTAAAGGCATCTTCTTAGATAACACTCTCTTGACTCCTAAACAACTCAAAATTTAATTATGAGACTCTAGCTATCTGTTCTTCAATCACCTCAGAGACCTGAGAGGGAAAAATATATCTGATTTTATAGGAAGTACAGGGCCTGCAGCTTCCAAAACTAAGAAATGACATACCAGTGGCTGCCTGGACAGTTCCCATTTTCTCTCCATTACAGCATCGATCTTCAGTCATTTGGCCCCGTTTCTCTGACAGACATTGATTGTAGAGTAGGGGTTATGAAGGACTTGCCTACCCTGTCTTGGCAGAGCTAGGCTGTTGATTTACCTGCTTCCAGGTTTTGTACTTTTTGGACAGCATTCTGTCTACAGTTGGGGCAAGGGGCTTTTCCTACCAAGAGATAGGCTTGCGACTAATTCAATCATCTCCCACTGGAGATTCTTCGATGCTCATCTTCTACTTGGGGTAGAATAGGGGGTGCTGTCAGGAGTTGATATGTCTTGATATAAAAAAATCAAAATTTACAAAAACATCTTTGAATGCCATATTCTGCAGATCTCTTGACGTTTTTGAAGAGACCCTATGTATCTCTTATATTAGGATAAGCAGATGTTGCTTGTCTCTTAGCAGCTTTATTTCTGATTAGCTTAGAAAATAACTATAATAGACTGTCATAGTACTTAACACAATGACCGGCTTGCATGATTATTAGTTTGCATTTCTTAATTATCCTAAACAGTTTATGACAATTAGTAGCAAAAGGCCAAAACTTCACATTTCATTTTTTTCTTTATCCCCTAACCCTTCCATCCTATTTCTCTGGAGTGGGGTGTCCCTATATAACAGTCCCTCACCTCAGTTCAGAGGTCTTATGAGGGCCAAGAGCCTCCTCATTCATTGGGGGTCTATGAGGAAGTACCACCAGTGAAAAGTGTCTCATTGCCTGGGAGAGAAAACTAAAGAACAAACAAACAAATAAGCAGACAAACAGATAAAAAAGAATAAAAAATAGAAAAAAAAAAAGTCTATGTCCATGTTCCCTTTGGTGTGTTGGTTGTAGTATCGATGTCCTCTACTATATAGCTAAAATCCTACTATAAGTGAATAGATGCCATATGCATCCTTCTGAGTCTGGGTTAGCTCACTCAGGATGAGCTTTTCTAGTTCCATCCATTTGGCTACAAATTGCATAATTTAATTGTTCCTGATAGCTGAATAATATTCCATTGTGTAGATGTACCACAGTATTTTAACCCATTCTTCGGTTGAGGGACATCTGGATTGTTTCCACTTTCTAGCTATTACAAATAAGGCTGCTATGAACATAGATGAGGAAACTTCCTCATGATTCCATGAAGAGTCATTTCAGTGTATACCCAGAAGAGGTTTGGCTGGGTCCTAAGGCAAAGCTATTCCAAATTTGCTAAGATATCGTCAGACTGACCTCCATAGTGGTTGCACAAGCCTGCAGTCCAACGAGCAGTGGAGGAGGGTTCCCATTTCTCCACACCCTCGCCAGCATGTGCTGTCATTTGAGCTTTTGATCTTAGCCATCTGACAGGTGTGAGATAGAATCTCAGAATTGTCTTGAGTTGCATTTCTCTGATGATTAAGGATGTTGAGCATTTCTTCAAGTGTCTCTCTGCCATTAGAGATTCCTCCTTTGTGAATTCTCCATTTAGCTCCGTCCCCCATTTTTTGATTGGATTATTTGGTTGGTTTTTTTTTGGCATTTAATTTCTTGAGTTCTTTGTAGATTTTGGATATTAGCCCTCTGTCAGATGTGGGGTTGGTGAAGATTTTCTCCCAGTCTGTAGGCTGCCATTTTGTTCGAATGACAGTGTCTTTTTCCTTACAGAAGCTTTTCAGTTTCATGAGGTCTCATTTATTGATTGTTGATCTCAGGTCCTGAGCTTTTGGTGTTTTGTTCAGGAAGTTGTCACCTGTGCCAATGAGTTCGAGGGTTTTTCCCACTTTTTCTTCTAGTAGATTTAGTGTGACCAGCCGTTTGTTAAGGTCTTTGATCCACTTGGACTTAAATTTTGTACCAGGCGATAAGTATGGAACTAATCTGGAGGTATCACCATCCCAGATTTCAAGCTGTACTACAGAGCAATAGTTGTAAAAACAGCATGGTATTGGTATAGAAACAGATCAGTAGATCAATGGAATCGAATTGAAGATCCAGAAATAGACCCACATATTTATGGCCACCTAATTTTTGACAAAGAAGACAAAACAGCACAATGGAAGAAGGACAGCATCTTCAACAAATGGTGCTGGTCCAACTGGATGTCCACTTGTAAAAGAATATTTTTGCCTTTCTATCAGTTGATATTCATATGTTTAAGAAGGTTG
The DNA here is from genome assembly GCA_907164525.1 of Lophiomys imhausi. NCBI lineage: Eukaryota > Metazoa > Chordata > Mammalia > Rodentia > Muridae > Lophiomys > Lophiomys imhausi. Next base: position 4,287,336 of record CAJQZJ010027982.1, on the reverse strand, counting down.
TAACTTCTTGGTAAAGTGATAATTTAATAATTATTTAACTTATTTATTTCTTTTTCAAGTTTCTTGCTCAGATATCTACTTTATATAGCCAGTCCTTTCTTTAGGCATTTTTCGTAATTATTGCGTAGTCACTGTATAAAATCTGAGGTTTCATTGTGATCATTGTGTGACATCCACATAATGTACTCTGATTGTATACATGCACATATTTATTGGTCATTCATTTGTTTTAGTGGAAAAATGTGTAGTTCATTTGCTGCCTACTTGACTGAGTCATTTGCTATTGATATATCGTTTTATGAGCTCCTTTCCGAGTACTATTATCTTGTCAAGAAACGACCTGGTAGACAGTCTTCCATTCTGTAAGCTTTCTCATCCTTTCCTCTTTCTTTTTCTTTCTGTCTCTCATCTGTCTTTTTTTTTTTAATCTCTCTGCCATAGCCTTTTAATTTGGTGCTCTCCCATTTAGTAAATCTTGCTATTATTTCCTGAGCTGCTGAGTATTTTTCAGGGCATTCTTTGCTATTCACATTTCCTGAGGTATGTCCTGTGTTTTCATTTAGGGGTTTCAAAGTTGCAGGACTTATAATAAAGTTCTTGTGGCTCTTGGAGCTCACTTTTGTATAATGTGAGAGATGTGAATGCAGTTTCAGTCTTCTACATGTGTATATCCAGTTTTATCATCACCTTTTGTTAAAAATGTGGACCTTTTTTTAACCACACTTTTGACCATTTTGTTAAAACTGATATATCCGTGCTGTGTATATTTATCTCCGGGTCATTTATTCTATTACATTGGCCTTCTATCTGTTTTTGCACCAGTACTCCATTGGTTTTGTTACAGGGCTCTGCATCACAATGTGAAATAAGTTATTGTGATACCTCCTGAGCTGGCATTTTTTTGCTCTGAATTGCTAAAGACTTTCAGGGTTTGTTCTGATAGAATTCAACAGTAAATCTGTACGTTCCTAGAGTTTATAAGACTTTTTATTACTGTATAAAATGTATTTTAAACAATTGCTTATTGTTTATATGTGTAGGATTTTTTTCTTTTCTTTGTTTTTCTTTTCTTTTTTCTTTTTGTCTTTTCAGTTCTACTTTGGTAGATTATTTGTACTGAGCAGTCAATCCATTACCCTGATATTTTACCATAGCAGAACATAATTTTTCAAAATATTCCACAACAATCTTCTGAATTATATTAATACCTGTGATGGCTATTCTTGATTGTCAACCTGACTACATCTAGAAATAACTAAAATCCAAAAAGTGAGGGACACACCTGTGAGGGATTTCTTTTTGTTTAATTTGAACTAGGAGGATCCAAATCTAAACAATGTCTTGAGGTAGGAAGACACATACCTTTAATCTAAGTCATGCCTTCTCTCAGAAACCTATATAAGGACATGGAAAAAAGAAGTTTTTGTTCTTTGCCTGCTTGGTATCACTTCACAAGCATGTCCATTCCTTCACTGACATTAGTGTACACTTATTTAGTATTCCAGCTTATACTGGGGGAAAAAACAAACAAACGGAGATACCCAATATTTTGGACTGAACAACTACTGGATTCTTAGACTTTCTATTCACAGCCAGCCATTGCTGGATTAGCTGAACTGCAGCCATAAGTCAAATTTATACACACAAACACACATACACATACATGTTAAAATTAATGTATTTAATTTAATATTATTAATTAATTATACACATATATGCATAAGAGAGAGAGGGGAAAGGACTAATATTTATTCTACAAGTTCTATTACTCTAGCAAAACTTGACTAACACAGTACCCATTACAATTATGTTAATTACTGTTCTATTGCTCCAAGAGTCTCCATGGCCAGGGCAACTTATAGAAGAAAACATTAAATGTGAACTTGCTTGCAGTTTCAGAGGATTATTTGATTATCATTATGGTGGGAAGAATAGGAGCAGCTAGACACACTGGAGAAGAAGCTAAAAACTTACATCCTGATCTGCAGCAGAAAAGTGAGAGAAGGGAGAGAGTGAGAGAGAGAGAGAGAGAGAGAGAGAGAGAGAGAGAGAGACTGGGCCTGATGTGAGCTTTTGAAACCTCATAGCCCATCCCAGCCCCCCATACCTCCTAATCCTTTCCAAATAGTTCCAGTAACTGATGCCTAAACATTCAAATATATCAAATTATGGAGATAATTCTCATTCAAATTACCACATTCAACTCCCTGTCTCCCATAGGTTTGTGACCATATCATAATGTAATAATGCATTCAGTCTAACTTCAACAGTCCCCATAGTCTTTTCAGTCTTAAAAACTGCTTAAAAAAAAACTGCTTAAAAGTAAAAAAGTTACATCTCTTCTGTGAAATCAGAATTGAAAAAAAAAACAAAAAACAAAAAACAGATCTCCCACTTCCAACATACAACAGCACTAACTCTGCATTACCATTCTAAAAGGGAGAAATTGGGAATATTGGAAAAAAAGAAAGTCTGAAAACCAGCAGGGCAAACTTTAAGTCCTACAGCCTCATGTCTGATATTAAAGAGCTTTTGAGATGGCTTTTTGCTTCCATCTTTGCTCACTGAAACATACTTCTTTTTCTTGGACTGGTTCTACACACTGTTTATAGCTCTCCTTCTCGGGTACTTCACAACTCTCCCATCTCCAATGTATTGCAGGCTTTACCTTCACACCTTAACAAAATCATCACTCTGGGCCTCAATGCAGGGACTCCCTATCAAATGCCTGTCTTCACCTGTTTTACTTAACTATGGAGTGAGATCCTATAACACAATCCCTACATGCTTCCTGATTCTAAAGATAGAACCAAATGGCTGAAACTGCCAAGTTCTTTTGCTTGCTGTGGTTGACTATTGCCCATTCCTTTAATTACATTTTCATAAGCCTTCCATTGTTGTTTAGGGCAGGGTATTACCTTATCCTTTTTCTTTTACATGTTTCAGAATTAGCTCTGTGAGGTTTTTCCTTGAGGTTTACCACTCCTTTCCACCAGGTCTTTCATTAATCTTCTCATCTGCTTGAGCAGAGGACTTGACTCCAGCATTACATTTCTTAGTTCTCCTTTTTTCTTTAGACTGTACATTTTGTATTTCTTTTTGCTCTGCTTTCTCTTTTTTTGTTTTTCATTGCAGATCAGCATAAGATAAATCATTTATAACCCCATCGCACAGTCAAAACTAGGTTCTCTTGATGTCCTTTGCCAATTATGTTAATCCAAAAATGTTTCAATTTAGCCTCAGGCATATTTATTAAATGTAATTTCATTATTTATTTCTTTGTTTGTTTAGGAAAAATAGAAAAAAACTGCATTCTTTGTCAAATATCACAATAGTCTCTATGCCAGTTGCTAATATTCTTTATCTCTGAAACCTCTTGACAGAGGTATGAATAGTCAACATAACCTTCAGCACTACTGTCTTCCATGTTTCTACTTGGATGGCTTATTAAACCCTTTTTACAACATTCAACCATTTTCCAAGTTCAAAGTACCACATTCTTCTGTATTTCTGTAACAATCAGCATGGTCAGGATTGTCACAGCACTATCCCAGTTCCTGATGACAGTAATAAAACTAATGTTTTATTTATTTGTTTTGTTTGTTTGTTTTTGGTTTCTTGAGACAGGGTTTTTCTGTATCCAGGCTGTCCAGGACTCACTCTGTAGACCAGGCTGGCCTTGAACTCACAGAGATCCACCTGCCTCTGCCTCCCAATTGCTGGGATTAAAGGCTTGTACCACCACGCCTGGTTCCTAATGTTTTATTTACAGTTGTATTTCTGTGAAGAGACATCTTGACCAAGAAGTTTTAAAAGAAAGCAGTTACTGAGAACTTGCTTACAGTTTAGAGGGTTTGTCCATTTTCATCATGGTGATGAGAGTGGTGGCATACAGGCAGGCATGGTGGTAGAGAAGTAGCTGAGAGCTTTACCTCCTGATATGCTTGCCTCAGGTGGAGGGTGTCATCCTGGCATGCACTTAGAAATGTTCAATCCCATTCTAGTAACACATGCCTTCCCACAAGGTATACTTAATCCAACAAGGACACCTCTCCTAATGTTCCCCAAAGTGTTCCACCAGCTAGTGTCTAAGCATTCATATATATGAGCCTATGGGGCCATTCTCATTCAAATAACCAAAATAATTATTTCCCCTTGTCTCTGGTTTTGAAAAATTGTTCTCTCTCTCTCTCTCTCAGTTAATTTGGCTAAGGATTTGTCAGATATGTGATTGTTTAAAAGAACTTCCATTTCTTGCACTAATCTTGAGTACTGTTCTTTTTATGTTCATATTGTAAATTTAAGCTCAAATATTTACTATTCTGTTCTTGTACATTTAAATTTATTTTGGAAGACCTTCAAGTACATTATTAGATTATTTATTCAACCAGATATCTCTTGTTGTTTATTAATGTGCATACTCAGCTATGAACTTTCTTCTTAGGACTGTACTCACTATATCTCAAATGTATCATAAGTTTTGTTTTCATTTTAATTTGATTCTAGAAATTTTTGCATTCTTTGCTTTATTTATTTAATGATATAATAGTTGTTCAAAAGTTTATTGTTATTAAACAAGCAAGCCACCAAAATGCCAAGATGCACAAGGAAGATAAATAAATGAATGTTTCTTATACTCTCTATAACTTTTGCTAGTTTTATTCTGTGGTGATATGAGAAAATTAAAAAAGGAACTTTTTTTCCTGATACTTATTATGTCATATCCAATTATCTAAAATGTAGTACATTTTAAGGAACATTATAGAGTGGTACATTTAGAGAACATTATATTGCTGAGAAGAACTCATACTCTGCAGCTCTTAGACGGAATAATCTAGAGATATATCCTAAGCTGATTTTATCTAAAATGCAGTTTAACCCTGAGGTTTCTTAATTTCTGTTTGGATGCTTTGACTTTTGTGTGAAGGATGATATTGAAGATGCTCACTATTATTGTACCATACCTAATGTATCCAATAGTGGTTATTATATATTATTAATAAGAATTTGGGCTGAATCCGGGAATCGGGAATCATCACCAGGAGAGGGACAGGGTAAGAGCCACTCAAATACCCAGTGGGGAGCTCCGAACCCCAGACAGGTTTACTCACTAGCTTCCTTGGCTCCCAGATTCCACGCAGGCACTCCAACTATTTAGCGAAGGGTTGGCGGAGCCTTGGGAGCGGGATGTACTCTGAGCAGAACCACAGTGCAATCTGAGCGGCCGGTGCACAGCAGCATTTTGGAAAGGGCAAGCATATTTGAGCTTCCGCAGAGGGGTGTTGGACATACATACAGACCCTCTATTGGATTTACAGTCACTGGGAAGAATGCTGCAGCTGGACAGAGCAGCGGGATATACTTCCTCAGTGGGCTATGCTGCAGCTCCACTGCAGTGTACTGGAACTGGAAGATAGTGGCCCCAATTGCCAGTATCCAAAGTCAGCTCCAGACAGAAATAGGTGGAGTGGTGAGAGGGGCTGAAAGGCAGCTGGCCGGGTTTGGAAGGCAGATTTGTTCTCCAAGAGTCCAAGCCCTGGGCAGATTGTGGGGTTAATATTGGACCCTTCTGCTAGTGCTGGCCCTTCTAGCTGGAAACCAGATATTCAGCATGTATAGTTCTGCCCCTGGAGCAGTGAGCTCTGGGAGACACACTGAGTACCTCCACACAAGGCCCCATCCAGCTTTGGAAAGCTACAGGTCACCAAGTGATAGACTGCTACACCAAAGTGACCCCCTTGGCACCAAGCCCAGAGGCACCAGGAAAAAACAGCTAAGAATAGCCAAATGGCTAAAGGTCAGCGAAAAAAACAGAGCCAACAAAAGTCAGGGAAATATGACTCCAACAAAATGCAGCTATGCTAGTAAAGCAAGCTCTGACCACTTCGCCACAGCTGGAACACATGAAAACGATGACAAATCTACATTCTGGAAAGTAATGGAGTCCTTTCAAGAAGAATTTAAATCTCTGAAGGAATTCAAAGAGTCCACAATTTTACAAGCTAAAACAATGGAGAATACCATTAGAGAGCTCCAAGCCAAAGTGGCTCAACTTGAACAGGAAAGAGACAAGGCAATGAAAGATTTAAAAGACATGAAAGATTTCCAGACAAAGACAAGCAAATTGGAGCAGGAAACATATAAAATGAATAAAATCTTTCAAGGCATGAAAATGGAAATGGAAGCAATAACGAAAACACAATCAGAAATAAGAGTGGAAGTAGAGAATCAAGGGAAGAGAACAGGAACTACAGACATGGGTATCAAAAATAGGATACAAGAGATAGAAGACAGGATCTCAGGCATGGAAAATTCGATGGAAGAAATCAGTACAACAACCAAAGAAAAGGACAAAGCTAAAAAAGTTCTCACCATAACATCTAAGAAATCAAGGTCTCAATGAAAAGATGGAACCTAAGAATTATAGGCATAGAGGAAAGAGAAGACTCCCAACTCCAAGGTCCAGGAAACATCTTCAATAAAATCAGAAGAAAACTTTCCAAACCTAAAGAAAGATATGCCAATAAAATTCCAAGAGTCTTACAGAACACCAAACAGATTGGATCAGAAAAGAAACTCCTCTCACCATATAATAATTGAAACTCCAAATGTACAGAACAAAGAAAGAATATTAGAAGCTGTAATAGAAAAAAACCAAGTAACATATAATGGCAGACCCATCAGAATTATACCTGATTCTCCTCAGAAACTTTAAAAGCTAGAAGTACCTGGATGGATGTACTACAAGCCCTGAAAGAACATAGGTGCCCAGACAGACTACTATACCCAGCAAAACTCTCTATCAACATAGATGGAGAAAACAAGATATTCCATGACAAAATCAAATTTAAACAATATTTACCCATAAACCCAGCCCTACAGAAGACCCTAGAAGAAAATGGCAACCCAGAGAAGATAACTGCACCCAAGAAAACAGAGGAAATAGAAAACTCCACAGCAACTAAACCAAAAGAAACACAGGACCACCACCTATACCAAAATAATGGGAAATAACAACCCCTGGTCACTAATATCCATCAACATCAATGGACTCAACTCCCCAATAAAACGACATAGGCTTACAGATTGGATCCATAAACAAGACCCATCATTTTCCTGCATACAAGAAACACATCTCACTAACAAAGATAGACACTATGTCAGAGTAATGGGCTGGGAAAACGTTTTCCAAGCAAATGAACCCAGGAAGCAAGCTGGAGTAGGCATCTTAATATCAAACAAAATAGACTTCTAACTGAAATTAATCAAAAACGATAGAGAAGGGCACACATACTCATTAAAGGAAATATTCATCAAGAGGACATCTCAATATTGAACATCTGTGCCCCAAATTCAAAGGCAGCTACATTTGTAAAAGAAACTTTCCTAAAGCTTAAATCACACATTGATCCCCACATTAGTAGTGGGAGACTACAACACCCCACTCACAAAAATGGACAGATGATCAAGACAGAAACCAAACAGAGAAATAATGAGTCTATCAGAGCTCATGAACCAAATGGACATAACAGATATCTACAGAACGTTTCACCCAAACACAAAAGAATACACCTTCTCAGCACTGCACAGAACCTTCTCCAAAATCAACCATATAGTTGGACCCAAAGATAGCCTCAACAGATACAAGAAAATTGAAATAACCCCTGGTATCTTATCAGACCACCATGGAATAAAGCTGGACTTCAACAACAATAGAAATAACAGAAAGCCTACACATCCATGGAAACTGAATAACTCTTTACTGGATGAATACTGGGTCAGGGAAGAAATAAAGAAAGAAATCAAAGACTTCTTAAAATCCAACGAAAATGAAACCACAATATTCCCAAACCTATGAGACACAATGAAAGCTGTGCTACAAGGACTGTTCATAGCACTGAGTCACTTCAAGAAGAAAATTGTGACAGCTCATATTAACAAATTAACAGCTAAACTGGTTGGATTGCAAAAAAAAAAAAAAAAAAAAAAAGAAGAAGCAAACACTCCCAAGAAGGCAGGAAATCATCAAACTTAGGGCTAAAATCAACAACTTAGAAACAAAAGAAAGATAAAAATAATCAATGAAACCAAGAGTTGGTTCTTCCACAAAATCAACAAAATAGACAAATCCTTAGCCAAATTAACTAAAAGGCAGAGGGAAAAAACACAAATCAATAAAATCAGAAATGAAAAGGGAGAAATAACAACAGACACTGAAGAAATCCAGAGAATATTTAGGTTCTACTTTAAAAATCTATACTCCACTAAATTTGAAAACTTAAGCAAAATGGACAATTTTCTTGATAGATTCCACCTACCGAAGCTAAATCAAGATCAGGTTAACAGATAAAACAGCCCTATAACCCCTAAGGAAATAGAAACAGTCATTAAAAATTTCCCAACCAAAAAAAAAAAAAAAAAAAAAAAAACCCAGGGCCAGATGGTTTCAGCACAGAATTCTATCAGACTTTCAAAGAAGAGTTAACACCAATACTTTTCAAACTCTTTCACAAAATAGAATCAGAAAGAACACTGCCAAACTCATTCTATGAGGCCACAGTGACCCTGATTCCTAAATCCACAGAAAGACCCAACAAAGAAAGAGAACTTCAGACCAATCTCCCTCATGAACATAGATGCAAAAATACTTAATAAAATACTAGCAAACCGAATTCAAGAACACATCAAAGTATCATACACCACTATCAAGAGGGCTTCATCCCAGGAATGCAGGGATGGTTCAACATATGAAAGTATATCAACGTAATTCACATATAAACAGGATGAAAGAAAAAAAAAACACATGATAATCTCACTAGATGCAAAAAAGCATTTGATAAAATCCAACACCCTTCAGGCTAAAAGTTCTGGAAAGAACTTCCATACAAAAATAATAAAGGCAATATAGAGGAAGCCAGTAGCCAACAACAAATTAAATGGAGAGAAAATTGAAGCATTTCCTCCAAACTCAGGGACAAGTCAAGGATGTCCATTTTTGCCGTATCTCTTCAATATAGTACTTGAAGTTCTTGCAAGAGCAATAAGACATCTAAAGTAGATCAAAGGGATACAAAATGGAAATGAAGAATTCAAATTATCCCTATTTGCAGATGATATGATAATATACATAAGCAAGCCCAAAAATTGCACCAGAGAACTCTTATAGCTGATAAACACCTTCAGCCATGTGGCTGGATACAAAATTAATTAAAAAAAAAAAAAAACCAGAAGCTCTCATTTATACAACAAATAAATGGGCTGTGACAGAAATCAGGGAAATAACTCCCTTCAAAATAGACACAAACAATATAAAATATCTGGTGGTAACTCTAACCAAGCAAGTAAAAGACCTGTACAACAAGAACTTCACATCCTTGAAGAAAAAATTGAAGAGGCCATCAGAAGAAGGAAATATCTCCCTTGCTCTTGGATAGGTAGGATCAACTTAATAAAAATATCCATCCTACCAAAAGCAATATACAGATTCAATGCAATTCCTATCAAAATACCACCACAATTCTTTATAGACCTGGATAAAGCTCTTCTCAATTTCATATGGAACAACAAAAAACCCAGAATAGCTAAATCAATCCTGTACAAGACAAAAACATCTGGAAATCACCATCCCAGATTTCAAGCTGTACTACAGAGCAATAGTAATAAAAACAGCATGATACTCGTATAGAAACAGACCAGTGGATCATTTGAGATAGAACTGAAGACCTAGAAATGAACCCACACACCTATGGTCGCTTAATTTTTGACATAGAAGCCAAAACCACACAATGGAAAAAGGACAGCATCTTCAACAAATGATGCTGGTCCAACTGGAAGTACACATGTAAAAGAATGAAATTAAACCCATACTTATCACCTTGTACAAAACTTAATTCCAAGTGGATCTAAGACCTTAACATAAGGCTGGACACACTAAATCTACTAGAAGAGAAAGTTGGAAAAACCCTTGAACTCATTGGCACAGGTGACAACTTCCTGAACAGAACACCAACAGCTCAGGCTCTAATACCAACAATCAATAAATGGGACCTCATGAAACTGAAAAGCTTCTATAAGGCAAAAGACACTGTCATTTGAACAAAATGGCTGCCTACAGATTGGGAGAAAATCTTCACCAACCCCACATCTGACAGAGGGCTAATATCCAAAATTTACATAGAACTCAAGAAATTAAATGCCAAAAAACCAAATAATCCAATCAAAAAATAGGGAAAAGAGCTAAAAAGATAATTCACAAAGGAAGAATTTCTAATGGTTGAGAGACACTTGAAGAAATGCTCAACATCCTTAATCATCAGAGAAATGCAAGTCAAGACAACTCTAAGTTTCCACCTCACACCTGTCAGAATGGCTAAGATCAAAAGCTCTTATGACAGCACATGCTGGTGAGGGTGTGGAGAAAGGGAAACACTCCTCCATTGCTGGTGGGAGTGCAAGCTTGTGTAACCACTATGGAGGTCAGTCTGGTGATATCTTAGAAAACTTGGAATAACTCTGCCTCAAGACCCAGCCATACCACTTCTGGGTACACATCCAAATGATTCCTCAACAAACCACAAGGATGTTTACCCATCTTTGTTCATAGCAGCCTTATTTTTAATAGCTAGAAACTGGAAACAACCCATATGCCCGTCAACCAAAGAATAGATTAAAAAACTGTTGTACATCTACACAATGGAATACTACTCAGCTATCAGGAACAATGAAATTATGCAATTTGCAGCCAAATGAATGGAACTAGAGAAGCTCATCCTGAGTGAGCTATCCGAGACTCAGAAGGATGCACATGGCATCTATTCACTTATAATCAGATTTTAGCCATAAAGTACAGGATAACTATACTACAACCAATGCACCAAAGGGAACATGGACATAGACTATTTTTTTCATGTCATTGAGACACTTTTCCCTAGTGGTGCTGCCTTGTAGGTCCCCAGTGTATTAACAAGCTCTTGGTCCTCATATGACTGCTGAACTGGGGCGGTAGACTGTTATGTAGGGACACTCCACTCCAGAGGAGTGGGATGGAAGTGTTATTGGGTAGAGGGTGTGAAGGCAGGTCTGGGAGGTGTGATAAGTAGACACTATGATGGAGATGTAATCTGAAGCAATAAAAAAAGAATTTGGATGTGCCAGAATATGGTGTATATATTCATAATTGCTATATATGATTAATAAACTGTTCCATTTATTAAGTTATACTGATCTATTCTATCCTATTTTTGTTTTGAAATGTGTTTTTTTTTTTTTGCCAGATTTGAGTACAGCTACTTCTGTTTTCTGTGAATTTCCATTTTCTTAGGGCATCACTTTCTATACCTTCCCTTTCTATCATTGCATACTTTTGCCAATTGTCTTACCATTGCAAGAGAAAACACCTTGACTAAAGAATCTTGTGAAGAAAGGGTTTATTTGGTTTATGCTTCCATATCATTGATCATGATTCGAAAAGGAACTCAGGACAGGAACTCAAGCAGAGCAGGAACCTGTAGCTAGGAGTTCATGCAGAAGCAATGGAAGTTTGCTACATACTGGCTTGCTCTTCATAGTTTTGTCAGCCTATTTTCTTATAGAACCCAGAACCTCCACCGAATGATGGAACCATCCACAATATGCTGGGCCCTCTATTGCTAATACAGCCTTGCCTGAAACCTAATCTTTTTGGAGACATTTTCTTAACTGAGGTTGTCTCCTCTCAGATAGCTTTTGTTTCTGTCAAATTGACATAAAACTGTCTAGCACATCATTGGTTAAGATTTTCTTTAATACATTTTAATAACTTAAATCGACTGGTCTATGTTTTTTAGTTGGAGAGTAAAATCACTTAGGATTATTTTTGGATTGTACATACTTATCCTTGTTTATTTCTTAGATATTAATTTAAATATTCCATATTCTTTCCATTCTTTCTTAGTTACATTAGCATTTTGTTGGTTTTCCTAGCTGAGAATATTTGATTCTTTCCCAATTCCCATCTCTTTATCTACTTTTCAAATTCTTGTTTGTATATGTTTCTTCTTCTCTGTGCAGCATTCCCTGAAGTATATTCTGCCATGTTGTCCTGCTTCTCCTGTGTTGCTTTACTTAATGTTCATCTTAGAAGATTTTTGTATTTTTCTCTAAGTTTTAAATTTGACTTCTGTGAATATAGTAACCTCAGTTGACAGTTATGATTATTTGGAGTTTGAAATACTCCTTTGCATGATCTCCTTGCTTTCAGGGTCTCTATAGGGAAGTCTGTGGAATTCTTTTTCTCTGTAAATTAGTACTTCTTGTTTGCAGCTTTTCAAGTACTCTCTTTGTTCTGTACTCTCAACATTTTAGATATAATATTTCATGGAGAAATTCATTTGGACATGTTCATTAGTATTTTTAAGTGCTTCTTATATGAGGTGGTTTATCTTTTCCTATATTTGAGAAATTTTCTGATGTTGTTCACTTGAATAGGGTTTGCCTGTATTTCATCTGTATGGTCATAATTTTAATTTTTTTCTTGAACAAATATTTGAATGTAATAATTAGTCAGCTTTTTATTGGATCCCTATATTTCTATCAGTGCATACCTTTTACTTTTGCCATTTGTCTTACGATTGCAAGACAAAACACTGTGACTAAAGAATATTGGGAAGAAAGGGTTTATTTGGTTTATGCTTCCATATCATTGATCATGATTCGAAAAGGAACTCAGGACAGGAACTCAGGCAGTACTGGAACCTGTAGCTAGGAGTTCATGCAGAAGCAATGGAAGTTTGCTACTTACTGGCTTGTTCTTCATAGTTTTGTCAGCCTACTTTCTTATACAACCCAGGACCATTACCTTGTGTGATATAATCTGTTGATTCTTTATACTGAATCTTTAAAAAATGTATTTATTAAGCTTTTTCATTTCCAAATTTCCTTCCTCTGACACTATAATTATTCCCTTTTCTAAAATTTTAAGTCAAATTTTCTTGTTTTCCTTACTTCATTCAGATATACTGTATCTCTCCTCTTTGAAGTCATCCATATTTTAAAAATTAGACTCTTAAATTATTTGTCCAGCATTTCATCTGCCCTATATTCTTATATTCAGTTGTAAAAATTATGAACTTTTGAAAGAATTACATTGTCTTGATATATATATATATGTGCATTATATAATTTCTCATATTGCTGTATTGTAATTTGTAAATTTTCTCATATGGATTTCTTGTATTGAATTTAATGTGTTTGTTTATATTTGTGTATATAGTGTATGTAGGACTCTCTGCCACAGCACACATGTAGATGTCAGAGGACTGTGCTGTGGGGTTAATATTCTCCTTTAACCTTTATGTGGGCTTTGGGGAATCAAACTTCAGTTACCAACTTGCATAGTAAGTGCCGTTATCCATTGACCCCTCTGCAGGCCTCCCTCTGCCACCTATAGGTAAGTAGCCTTCATTTTGGCATCTCTGTTATGTATATTATACTTCCCACATTGTGAACCAGTGTCTACAAACATATTTAAGTCCCAATTAGTACTCCCAGGTCAAAATCATCTGTAGGGTTGACTTTTCACAGAGCCTGTGAAGAGGACAAAACTTTGCAAACAGAAGATTTAAAAATACAGTAAAGTTAAACTGAAAAACCTTCTCAAGATTTTTTTTCTCATGGTATTTGTGAGGAAGTTCAGATTACTCCTTCCGCTGCTGCATGGATTTCAGATTTCCTGAGATAGTAACCTTATAAGGTGACAGTTCTGCAATTGTGATGCTACACAAGATTTATTTAAAGCATTTATTCATCCATTTTCTCCACTATTGACTACCACTATGCTTTTTCCCAGCTTTATGTCACCCCACCCCCTGCTTTTTTAATAAAGCTGGCTGAGTCCAATTCATTCTTTCTCTATTCTCATGAGTGTGGCTTTAATTCATTTGAGAAGATTTGACTTTTTCTTAACTCTTGAAGAATATTAAATTCATAGCATTTAAAATTTTTCATTGGCAGTTTTTTCTACATTTGAAAATCATATTCTATATCTTTCTTTTCCAGGGTTTCACCTGAGAAACCCAGTTACACTAAAGTTGTTATAATGGAAGTATTGTTTATTGCTGTATGTATGCTCTCAAGATTTTTTTTCTGTGTCTTTTTTTATATCTCTTAATTTGCATAGAATATTATTTGAGATGTGTCTGCATTGGAATTATTTTGTGTGGAATTAATTAGAGACATATCATTGCATGGGCTTTCTTGTTTGCTTGTCTTGTTTGGCATTTTGGTAGTTACTTGCTCTGCTTTCATGGCAAACTGCCTGACAGGAGCAATGTGCAGAAATAGAGTTTCATAGAGATTCACAGAGGGAAAGGCACAGTCCATGATGGCCAGTAGGAGCATGAAGCATCTCATCATCTTATGTCTGCAGTCAGGAAGCAGAGTGTGATAACAGCTGGCTCTTGGGTTGCTTCCTCGTTTTATTCAGTCTGAGTCTCAGGCCCTTGTGATGTTGCTAGCTATGTTCTTCCCCCCTTCAGTTAATCTAACCTAAAATCTCTCACACAGACATACATACAGGCTTTTCTCAGTGGTGATTCTAGACCCTGTTAATTTGGCAATATCATTAACCACAGGGGCATCCTTAGCAGGAGGATATATCTATGACACATCTTTTATTATTTTTAGAAAATTTTCAGTGATATTGAATAATATTTCAGACTCACCTCTTGGCAGCAATTCATATGAATGACAAAATCCTGGTAGAGAATGAAACATCTGTGCAGTTTCATGTTGCCATCTGTTAGGGGTCCTTCCTTCTTTAGGTAGAGAAGTTTTTGCTTCTTGTTATAAGTGCTACTTAGTGAAACTGCACATATTGCATGCTCCCCCCCCCCAGGCTATTACCTGAGTATTTTCCTGAGAAGTAGGTCCCTTCTAGTATTACAAGAAAAACAACAACATAAGCAGATTTTCTCCTTTCTACTAGAGATGGCTTTACTCAGCTTGTCTGAAGAGTGACTAATGAGATGGAGTCGGTCCTTATCATTGTTACACCAGTGTAGAAAGTTAAACTACAGTAGATCTCTGCTGATATCAATCGGAGTGGTAGAAGACTCTGCTCCCTGAATGTTATCCTTAGACATTGTGTACAGGAAAAACCAATCTGCCTTTTAGGAATGGAGCATCACTCTTTAAAATTGCTTCCTGCTTATTTGAGGGGTAATTTTTTTTGGGGGGGAAGAGAAAATTGTGATGATAGTCAATTCCTAAGAAATTTACCTGTAATATTTGCTGTCCAGTCTCTGTGTGCTATGAAAATGCAGGCTTAAATAATATTCTGACTGGAACAGTCTGAAAGACTGGACCAATTGGCACAAGTAGCTTTCTGTGAAGTTGTCCTCAAAAGAGGTTTGATGAAGCAACGACTGAAGCAATTTGTGAGGTTGAATCACCTGAGCTATTTGTCTTGTTCTCCTTAGTATCAGGTCATTTTTCTCTGAAAACACATAAAAATTTAAAGATAATATACATTTCTGTAATAATGTACGTGTGGAATGTGCAGTGTGCACAGGTCAGTTGAAGAGGATTCTTTGCACTTTATATGATATTTAAATGATTTATATGACATCATTATCATAGGTGAAAGTCATCTGTCTTTCTTTATAAGTTAGTCTGTACTGTATAAACAAACTGTAATATAAATTTTATCCATGCCATATGAAAGAATGGCATGATAAGTCCTGAGGATATTGTAACAAAAAAGATTTAATGGATAAGCATAGCTGAAGTCCTGGCTGGAGATATTTTTATGTCTCAGCCAGTCTCAGAACTGTTCACATATAGAGGAATCAGTGCATACTCTCCCTGTCTTATTCTTCCCCTTGATTTCTTTTTTTAATGTTTATTTATTACTTTAAGTTACATCTCCATCATAGTACCCTCTTTCTAAGATGTTCATGTGGTTTTTTTTCTTTCAGCTTGTTTATATTGGGAATTAAGTTGATGGATTTTTGTATGTTGAACCATTCCTGCATTCCTGGGATGAAGCCTACTTGATCATGTGTAAAAAAAAAATAATTAAATTATGTTGGGCGCCATTTGCAGAAAGAATTAATTAAATTATTAACCAGTATTTATATTATATTTAATTGGTTTGCCAGCCACAAATCTTTAAGCAGCCATTATAAATGAGTACAGACAGACACCAGTGGATTTTAACAAGCCTTGGCCTGCATTGTGCAATTCTAGCCCATCTAAGCTAGCTTGTAATTCTGTTACCCAAATATGACCCCATGTATATATACATCCCCTTGGACTGCCATTCTTCATGTTAGGCCAATGTTCCTGGCCATGTGGAATGAGGTTCTTTTTTCTAACCCATGATTTGTGTCCTTCTTCTTCCTGCTCCTGATGGAATGAATTAATTCTCTGTCTAAAGCACAGGCTTCCTGTTCTAATCTCAGGAAGTCCCATCTTTCTCTGTCTTTGCCTAATCTCAGACCTTAGCATTTATTTAACCAATCAGAGACAATGCAACCGACAGCAAACAGGCCCAATTAATATTCAGAATGCTTAACACTACCCCATCAATTCCCTCCTTTTGTCTAATAAAAAGGCTAAATTTTTAACTCATATAGTAAAAACAATAAGAACAAATATGAAACAATCAAGAAAACCATATGTAAAAGTTATGCACATAATATTTAGAGTATTTGTAAGAGGAAATCTTGAAGAAGAAAAAATCATCTATCTTGGTATGTCTAATATTCTGAGCCTAAATAATTTCTATCATATCCTACATTTATAAACCTAAAGATTTTATTCGACTTGAAAAATATCCTTTTAAATCCTAAACAACTCAAGTTCAATTGAAATTTTATAACTATTATGCCTTCAACCCCATCACAGACATAAGAAGGGAAAAACTTATTATTTGAGTGAGTATGAACCATAGGAGAGCAGCTTCCAAAAGGAAATATGACAGTTTGTTGCCTAGACAGTCTCAAATATCTCTTGATATCATTAGAGCATCATCTTCAGCCTTCTGGCTAGGCATTTTTCACAGACTAAATTGTGCAGCAGGAAATAAGAAGGATTTTCCCATTCTGTCTTTGCAGAATAAGGACATTGAATTACCTGCATTTAAGCTCTGGTCCATCTATGGACTGTATATAGTCTGTTGATAGAACAGGGGCATTTTTGCCCAGTAGGAATTATCTCCTGATGGGAGATTTCCTTTTAATGCTCATTGTCTTCTTCCAAGTCAAATGGGAGCTGTAAGGAGCTGACTGTCTTAAGTCAAACAATTCTTAAAATATTAAAAAACATCTTTAAATGCCATTTTTCTGTATGCCTCTGAGGGCTTTGAAGGCATTTATTGATTTATAAATCTATCATTGAATAAGCAAATTTTATATTTTTAAACATTTACTATCTCTTTAACCTATTAAAACTATTTTGTGATCAATTAAGACCAGTATTTTTACATGACCAGAAGCTCAACTGGCCAGTCAACTTGTATTCTCCAGACTCCTAAATATATTGCAATAGCAACCCATAAAAAGATCGGAAGCAAACCTGTACTTTTAAATGATTTGTATAGGCACAATACCTTATATAAGAGTTTAAATATACATATATATATATATATATATATATATATATATATATATATATATAGTGTCAAAATATAAAATTCTATACTAATGAATCAAAATTAATCTTATTTTTGTATCAATATACAAAATTCTAAACCCATGTATCATAAGATAACCTTATTTAAAGAATAACAACAGTTTTAAGTTTTAGAGCAGATTCAATAATCTATCCTTATATCTTATAATTTATATATATAATATATATTATAAATATGCATATATATCTCCCTTTTTCTTTTCAAGCCTTTTCCCCCATATAAGAGAGAAAGAACGATAGAGAAAACAGAATGAGATCTCCAAGTCTAACTTTCTATACCTTGCTTAACAAGATCCTGTAACAATTTGTAACCATTACCCCAACACACCATTTACAACACATCAAATGACCAAAGAATCATCCACTCCACTTTTTGGGAATGGGACATAGCTCTCTTAAAACTGCTTGCTGGTGAATTGGCTCACAGAAAACCTGTTTGGCTGTCCCAAAAATGGAAAAATGGTTAAGCAAGTTAATTGTAACATTTTTGTCTCGTCTCTATGTGGTCAGCAATTTGAAAATACTGAGCAGTTTGTAGTCCAAAGCTGGACGTTGGTTAGGAACATTCAGGGCTTTATTGAAGTCCTGTCTGGAACAGTCTTTGAGGCTGGGCCATCTCAGCAAGCTGTTTGAAGTTGTTCTGTATGCAGATTTTGAGGAAAGAGCTATTGAGGCCATCTCTGAGGCTGGGTCATTTGGGTTACTTGTTTTGTCTTCTTTGTACTCTGGTCCCTTTGTTCTGAAAATATATAATTTATCATAACTAACATATAGTTCAGCAATTACCAAAATGTCTGGGATGTGCAGGATGCACAAATCAATTAAGGAATATTTTCTGTTCTTTGAACAGAAGAAAGACATTTGTAAGTCTCCATTCATGCCATATAAAAGGATGACATTTAATAGTATTACATATATATGCTATATATAAAATCTATTTCAAATTGCGAATACAGCATAAGACTGCAGGTGTTTAAGCATTCCCCTCTACAATTTACATAAATTTATTAATTGATTAAAACAGGTTAATTCTATGTTGTTCTGGCTTTTTGTAGATTAGGTTGGCCTCAAACTCAAAAGGAACTTATATGTCTCTTTGTTTCCCATGTTTTGGGATCAAAGGTATGAATTATATATTTTTTCTTTCCTTTTCTCCTTTCTTTGGAGATTTAATTTCTATGTGGATATATCTATCCTTATTGAGGCAGGGTTTCTCTTTGTAGCTTGGGCTGTCTTGATTTGCTCTGTAGAGCTCTATAGATTAGATTGGCTTTGAACACACAAGGAACCTGTTTTGTCCTTGTCTTCCAAGATTTGAGATAAAGATATGAATTTAAATAATTGAATTACCCTTATTAAACAATAACATCAATTAAACCATTTTGTATTAATTTGAGTTCCAAATCTCCCATGGGAACCCCATTCTTAAGGAGATTGGTGTAAAATAGCATGATATGCTATTTATTTTATGTTAGCTTTTCTTAAC
The DNA here is from genome assembly GCA_907164525.1 of Lophiomys imhausi. Taxonomy (NCBI): domain Eukaryota; kingdom Metazoa; phylum Chordata; class Mammalia; order Rodentia; family Muridae; genus Lophiomys; species Lophiomys imhausi. The sequence continues at coordinate 4,268,180 of CAJQZJ010027982.1, read as the reverse complement.
TGTTGGCTGTGAGAGGCATGAAGTTTGCATGTTCTTCAACAGCCTGACTGTGTGTCCTTACATTGATTAATGGAATATCACTCTCTCTCTCTCTCTCTCTCTCTCTCTTTTAAAATAGGATTTCTCTGTGTATCCTTGTCCTGGACTCAGTTTGTAGACCAGGCTAGCCTTAAGCTCACAGCGATTAGCCTGCCTCTGCCTCCTAAATGCTGGGATTAAAGGCGTGCAACCACCACACCCAGTTATTAACATATCTCTTTTAGGGGCAAAATGCCTCCCTTAGTGGGAGCCCCACACCTAAGGAGACTGGCTTGTGACCACTTTCTCTTTACATAAATTTAAGATTATGTGTATTTATCCATTAGATCAGTAAAGACATTATTAAACTTAACATCAAGGAAAAAATGTGTCATTTTTGAATTCTAGATTGTCCTTAGTAAGCAGTCTTATCTTCTCAGCAGGGTTCCCAGCCTACCTTCATTGTTTAAACCAGGATGGTCTAGAATTCAGAGATCTGCCTGTTTCTTCCTCTAGTGTGATGGGCTTAAGGGATTAAGGGCATGTACTATTACCACCTTGCTCAAATATTTCACTTAAATCCCAGATATTAGTAACTCTGTAACCCAGCGAACAACTCTGATTGCAGTGACAATTCCAAATCTGTCCAAACCATTTAAAAATCTCTCATATTTAAACAAAAATCAGCAAATAAACAACATTTTAAAAGTCTTAGTCTAACTGTGCCAACCCATGCTACCATTAAAATTTGGTTCATTATTCCTTGGATTCTAGTTTCAACTGTAATTCCTTGGTGATCCTTTACCAGATAACCCGGAAAAGCCCCTCATAGAATCCAAAAGTATTGAGGCCTTATGAATTCCTCCATTTTTTAATCTAGGTGATTAATTCCATTCTCAAGCTCTGTTTAGATGGCTGACAGTTTTTTAGTATGTAAGGAGAGCTAAGCCTTAGTTCTCCACCTTTGCTGCAAGGCAACAGGTTTTCTTAGATAGCTGCACCTTTGAAATGCATTTGGATTTGGTTCCTTGCTCTTTGGCTAAGAAACCAGCTTTCATCCAGGCCTTCTCAGACTTTAAGCATGGACTCTAATTGCTGTAGTTGGGTGCCATATGTAAAAAAAAAAAAAAAATAGTTAAATTACGTTGGGCACCATTTGTAGAAAGTATTAATTAAATTATTAACCAGTATTTATATTATATTTAATTGGTTCGGTGGCTGTTAATCTTTAAGCAGCCATTATAAATGAGTAAACACAGATACCACGTGGATTTTAACAAGCCTTGGCCTGTTAAAATTGTACAATCCTAGCCCATCTAAGCTAGCTGGTAATTCTATTTCCTAAATATGACCTCATGTATACATACATCCCTTTAGATTGCCATTCTCCGTGCTAGGCCGATGTTCCTGGCCATGTGGAATGAGGTTCTTTTTTCTAACCCATGATATATGTCCTCCTTCTTCCTGCTCCTGGATGGAATGAATTTATCCTCTGTCTAAAGTACAGGCTTCCTGTTCTAATTTCAGGAAGTCCCACCTTTCTCTGTCTTACCCAATCTCAGACCTCAGCATTTATTTAATCAATCAGAGACAATGTAACAGACAGCAAACAGGACCAATGAACATTTAGAATGCTTAACACTACCTCATCATTCATGATGTATGATACTTTTGATGCGTTCTTGGATTCAGTTTGCCAGTATTTTATTAAGTATTTTTGCATCTATGTTCATGAGGAAAATTATTCTGAAGTTCTCTTTGTTAGGTCTATGTTTTGTTTAGGAATCAGGGTGGCTTGAAAAAAAAGTCTATTTTATTTCATAATAGGATGGCTACTCCAGTTTGCTTCCTGGGCCCATTTTCTTGGAAAGCCTTTTCCCAGCCCTTTACTCTGAAGTAGCATCTCTCTTTTTGTAAGATGCACCTCTTGTATGCAGCAAAATGATGGGTCTTGTTTACAGATCCATTTTGTAAGCTTGTGTCTCTTTATTGGGGAGTTGAGTCCATTGATGTAGATGGATATTACTGGCCAAAGGCTGTCATTTCCTCTTATTTTGATGTAGGTGGTGGTTGTGTGTTTCTTCTGGTTTAGCTGCAGTGGAGTTTTTTGTTTCCTCTGTTTTCTTGGGTATAGTTATCTTCTCTTGGTTGGAATTTTCCTTCTAGGATCTTTTATAGATTTGGATTTGTGAGTAGATACTGTTTAAATTTGGTTTTGTCATAGAATGTCTTGTTTTCTCCATCTATGTTGATAGAGAATTTTGCTGGGTGTAGTAGTCTAGCCAGGCAGCTATGTTCTCATAGGGCTTGTGGGATGTCTGCCCAGGCACTCTGGCTTTTAAAGTTTCTGAGGAGAAGTCAGGTGTAATTCTGATTGGTCTGCCATTATATTATACTTGGCCTTTTTCTCTTACAGCTTTCAATATTCTTTCTTTGTTCTGTACATTTGGAGTTTCAACTATGTGGTGAGAGGAGTTTCTTTTATGCTCTATTCTGTTTGGTGTTCTGTATGCTTCATGCAATTTTATTGGCATCTCTGTCTTTAAGTTTGGGAAGTTTTCTTCCATGATTTTATGCCCATAATTCTTAGGTTCCATATTTTCATTGAGTCCTTGATTTCTTGGATGTTGTGGATCAGAACTTTTTTAGATTTCTCATTTTATTTAGTTGTAATGATTTTTTCAATCGAATCTTCCACACCTGAGATTCTGTCTTCCATCTCTTGTATCCTATTTGTGATACCCGTGTCTTTCATTCCTGTTCTCTTCCCTTGATTTTCCACCTCTATTATTTTCTCTGCTTGTGTTTTTTTATTGCCTCCACTTCCAATTTCAAGGCTTGAACAATTTATTCATTTTATATATTTCCTGCTCCAATTTGCTTGTCTTTGTCTGCAAATCTTTCAAATTTTTCATTGCCTTGTCTGTTTCCTGTTCATGTTGTGATGCATTGGCTTGGAGGTTTCTAATGGTATTCTCCATTGCTTTCATTTATAAAATTGAGAATTCTTTAAATTCTCTCAGGGATTAAATTTGTCCTTGTAAGGACTCCATCATTTTCCAAAGTATAGATTTGTCATTATTTTCATGTGTTTAGGTTGTGGTGGGATGTTCAGGGCTTGCTGTGTTGACCTTGCTGAATTTTGTTGGAGTCATATTTCCCTGATTTTTGTCAGTTTTGTTCTTTTGCTAACCTTTAGCCATCTGGTTACCCTAAACTGATTATTCCTGATGTCCTCTGGACCTGGTACCAAGGAGGGAGCTTTGGTGTAGAGTCTGTATAATCTTGGTGGTCTGTAACTTAACACAAGCTAGGTGCGTGTCTTAAGATGGGTGCTTGGTCTCGGTGGGCCCCCCTGAAGTTCACCCCTTCTCATTGTGTCCCAACTGGGGACTCAGGCTAGGGATTGGGTGGGGTGAGTTATTCCAGCCTGCAGGGTCTTTGATTCTAGCAGGCCTTACTACTGAGATAGTGGGGCTCAGAGGACCATGGATTGTAGGCTAGAGTCACAGATCTTCTGTCACTCATGTGTCTCATCTGAGGGTCAGGTCTGTGGTTGTCATTCTCCCAGGAAGCATCTTCTAGGTGGTCCTCAGGGCATCTCTGTGCCTCTCAGCCCTAAGCAGTAAGCCCTTGTAGTCTGTACCACTCAGGCAGTGCCTAAAGGTCAAGAAATCGTTGGTCCCTCACAGGAGCTGTAGATGCTGAAGGTAACCCTCCGAGGAGGGATAAGGTGCACTGTTCACTGGGCTTGGACTCAGTGGAGTTCTGCTGCCTTATAACTTGCCCACCCACCTTTCAGCCCACTCTGATCTTACCATTTCAGTGGCACTGTGAGTCCTCTTTAGGATGTTGGAGTGACTATGTGAATGCTGGTCACTCAGGAATACAGGAGGTACCTCTATCTGGCAGCAGGGAGAGCAGTCCTTTGCCCTGTCTGGGTGCAATGTTCTTCCATGTGATTGTATATCTAGTAGAGGGACCTGTATGTCCAACATCTTACTGAGTAAGCCTGGATACGCTTGTGCCTCCCAGACTGCCGTTCCACTGGACATAAATCTTGGTGATCCTGCAGTTGCCCTGTATGGAATTCCGGTGTGGAAGCTGGGTGCTCTGGGAGGCTGGTGAGTACCCCTGTCGGGGGTTTGGAGCTAATTGTTGGGTATTTGAGTGGCTTGTGCCCGCTTCTGTGGCTGGCTCTATGCCAGCCTCTGCTCAGTTTGGCTGGTCACTGCTCTGTGCCCCATGCTTCTGACCCGTGCTGCTGGCCTCCGTTCTGGGCCCCCCTTCCTCTGGATTTCTTTTGTCCTGTCTGTATCCAAAATCTTCTGGGGGTCTCATCCAGTCAAATCTGATTTCCAACAATTTGGATGAAATACACAGCTTTTCTTTTCCTGTAGAAACAAATACAAAATCTCCCCAACATAACACATTATCTGTTTTCCATTTGGAGGATATCACATATATATGCTGATCTAAGTCATCAGTCCTCCCTAGAATCCAGCAGGTGTGCTACCTTTCTCATTGACATGAAAAAATTTTAAAGTCAATGAAGCACCATTTAATCTATGTCTGGGAGATCACACATGCCCTTGCTGTTCTATCAGCATTTCCTTTAAAGTCCTGATAGATCTCTCCATAATTGGTTGACCTTCAGGTTTGTAAGATATATCTATAGCATGTTCTATGTTATAATGTCTAAAAAATTATTGTATTCTAATGAATACATATATTGGGGTGTCATCAGCTTCAATTTGGATAGGTATTTCAAAGACAGCCCTCATCTTTAATAAATGTGCAATCTCAGAATCATGCTTTTCAGAATTCAAGGCAGAAGCTCATTTGAATTCTGCATATGGATCAGTCTTAGTGGATTAATTATGCATCCACATGTGCACATATCTTAATTCTCTAACCTCTACAAAATTAAACACATAACGTATTGTATGATATTGTTCCAAGGTAGCATCAATAAGAAGAATCTGGATTCTCAAATCAATATATTGCATGTCTATGGGTTGGCATTCCAATTCCTCAAGCCTTTATGAATTTTTCTCATCTGGAACTATCTTTTTGATGTTATTGTAAGTTCCAGATTTGATTCTTCTTAAGGTTCTTTATTCTGATTTAAATAATCCTCTAACCTCTGCTCTATGACTTTCAATCTAGCATTTAATTTTTTAGTTTTTTATTTCTCTAAGTGTGCCTTTTTTCTTTTAAAAAGGATACATGAAATTGTAATTTTTTTGAAAAATAATTATTTGCATGCTGATAAGCAAAACAACATCATATGGGATCCAAACACATTGTGTCATTGTGTTTCTTTCTATTTTTAACACTGAAAATATTTTTCCTTTTAATCTCTAACTCTCTCATTAAAGAATTCAGCTTACTAATTTTAAACTATTTATATCTCTCTATGATATTTTAAATTCAGTTTCATTCCTCTTTTATTGTTTTCAAACTTAATTTCTTACCAGTTCAGAAGTTTGGGCCTTTCAGTTTCACTGAATCTCGGGGAAAATCTTCCTTCTGAACTTCTGTGTATACACAGGCTACTCAGGCAACCAGATGTCTATGGTGACTAACTCAGCTTTTGACTCTTGGCTCCACCTTCTGCTAGTCCTTGCCAGACCTATCTGACTCACTTTGCTTCTTTGTGGCTTCAGGCCTTCAACCACAGGCATCATCGAGGAGCTGGACCTTCCTGCCCTAGCTTTGTGTTGCATTTTTGCATGCTGTGTTTCATTTGCTCAGCTCTGAGAAGTTGATGGGACTGGGGCAGGTTCACATGTGTTCTTGCTTGGTACTTGCTATTACTCAGACTGCTACTCAAGAGCTTAGCCCACCATGGTGTGGTTTCATGTCATGACTGGTTTTCTGGATTGGCTCCATTCTTCTTTAAAGGGATTTAGCCTCCCATCCAGATAGGGTGCTGTTGCTTGACTTTTCCATGCCCTTCATCCAGGACTTCTCAGGCTCTAAGACAGGATTATAGTTCCATGTTCAGTATGCCATTTATAGTTAGGTGTTTTTTTATAAGCTTGTGTTTTTCCACCCTCACCCCAGCTCCCAGAATAATGAGTTTGAGACTTTATAATATTTATAAACACCTAGGAATTTTCCCTGACTAGCTCATAACTTATTACTCTATTCTATACTATTTCTGCCATATGACTAGTTTTTGTTCCTCAGCTTCATGTGTCTTCTTATTCTGAGTTCTGGGGCAAATATCCTTCTGTGCCTGACTCTATCCCAGAATCCACTTTTTCTACTGGAGCTCCAACCTCCTATTTCCTGCCTTAGCTATAGGCCAATCAGCTTTTTTATTGACAGGTGAAGCTTCCATACAGACAAAAGAGATTCATTTTACACTTAACTTCAGTTTTTGTGAGACCCATCCAAACATAGTATGCTATATCTATTCTATGTCTCCTTTCCTTTAGAGTGTCTCATTAGAATAGAATAGTCTGGGTTTTTTTTTTTTTTTGTCTTTCTTCCATGTACAAATTTCATCATAATATAATTAGAAAATAAATCTTGATTATAAATGCTATATATGTAAGGGAAACTTATTCTATCTTTGCTTTTATCCAAATTTGCTTATTCTAGATTTTTGTTTTATTATAAATTTTGAAGTATTATGCAAAATTGACATATTTGTTATGTTTAATATACAATTTATTAGCATGCCACTACTGCTTAATGATACATTCGTTTCTCTTTTATGTTAAAAGTATAGTGTAATATGCAATATTAATATGTAATAGTCTAGGCTTCTTTCATTTAAATATTATGCTTGTTAAAGTATCAATTTCTCACATATCTCAGTAATTTCTTTTTTCAATTTTTGTTATAATTGGATAGATTCCTACCACTCTGGTTTAATTTCTAGTCCTCATGTGTTGGAGCCAGACTGATCCAAGCCTTTCCCAAAGGCTTTGGTGAAAGAACAAAGAGAATGCTAGTTCTGTGTCCTTGCCCGGGGCAGATTTGGAAAGATTCTGTCTGGGGTGGGGACTGCAGCCTCAAAGGAATTAGGCTTTTGGTTCCTAGAAAGGAAGATTTTCCCCATGGAGACTGGTGTTATCAGTCTCAGGACCTGTGTGTTTGGTCTGTGATACACATGAGATACCCTTTGTTCCCTTTGTGCAACATTGCTTGATTAGCTTTCTTCTTACTATGTCTCATTATATGATCGGTTTCTGCAGACTCTGTCTGATTTCCCCCTACAAACTGTATGAAAGATGCTGTACTTCTTAATAATGTTGCTTGGCATAAGGCATAGCTTGTGCTAGACCTCTTGATATCAAACATTCCTATCTTTTTATTTTCTGATATCATGTCCTCCTTCTCAGGAATTTGTCATGGAAAAATCACCTGCTGCTCCAGGTCATCTATAGTCTTTTTCCCCTTCTATGTTTTTTATTTTGTTCCCACTCCTTTGTATTTATCATTCTTTTCATTTTTCACAGTACATATATCATTTAAATTCTTTGATAGTTACTATATTTCAGTTTATTTATGTGTACATATGTGTGTCTGTAAATTTTCACCAAGAATGTACAACACTTGATGAAGCAAGAAGAAAGCCCTGGATTGCCTGCTGTAGGTTCTCTGAACCAAACAGTGGTCCTCTGGAAGAGCAGCAGCCACACTTATCACTGAGCAACTGAGCAATCTCTTCAGCACCTTAGTACTTACTCTTAGATGTTCAATTGTAAACAGAAACTAAATTGTGTTTTGTTCTATTTTTATGTATCTTACAGAACAATTATTTTGTAATAAATTATTTTTAACCAATTGGATATTCCTATTCTCTCTTCATTATTTTTAACAAAGCTTTAATTTTTATTAATGTTAACATATAAGCTACAGAATGCCATGATATCTAATTACAGAATACCATTAGCTAAATTTAATGAGGTTTTAAAATAGACTTTTATGTTATTCTTAATTTGTCATGTTATAATCCTCTATTTCTTTATGGATTTGTTATAAGCCTCACTTTTTTTTTTTACAATGAAAGGACATGGTTATGTTCAAGTGTCACTGTTTACTTTGGTATCTAAATGTGTCTTTATAGACACATTTATAGATATATCTAAATATTAATTTATAAACCTAAGGAAAATGGAATGTTAGCAGAAATAGTTCATGAATTCAAAATTAAGTTGTTTAAGTAAAATTTTGAAAATGAATATTAAATTTAAAGGATTAGATTGCCTTTCATGTACATGTGACCAGTTTTTGGAATATATTTTACATTTCCCAAATGTACAGTTCATAAATACATTGTTTTATATATTTATGAATTTATTTTGTAGTGGTTAGAGAAAAAAAAGTAGGGAGTAGTCCTAATTGGAACTCTAGAAAATTATGTCTTTTTGTCATCCATTGTGTATTAAAGGTTTATTGGGTTTCATTTCTATTTAAACATACTATCAAGCTTATACATAGGTTACATCAGTTTTAAAAACTCAGGGTTGGGTGAAAAGAAAAAAAAATATTTAAAAGGAATGATATTTCCAGAGTTAATTTAATTCCACACTGAGTCTGATAAGCAATTTTCTTTTATGTTCACACACAGCAGGGCTTATATTGCTTTTGTCTTTCTCCAAAATAGCAAAGTAGATTTTCATAGTTTTTATTGGGCTTTCTTTATGCCAAAACAAGATAGGAAACCAACAACCCACTTAGTCTCAATATCTTTATGCTTTCTTCAAAATCCCAATTTGTGTTTGGATGCACCATCAGTTTATTTTTCAATTACATGTAGTAATGATTTGCCTATGTTGTATAAAAACATTGAAGGACTTTGACTAGGGTTTTAGTTTTTTTTTTTTAATTTTATATGTATGAGTGTTTTACTTAAATGTATATGCATCACCTGCACGCCTGGTGCTTGCAGAGGCCAGAAGAAGGTTTCAGACTCCCTGTTCCTGGAGTTCCACATAATTTTATCAACCGGGAAGGTGTTTTGAGCCAAACAGCGAGTATTCTTAAGCACTAAGCCATCTCTCCTGTTCCTGGAGTTCCACATAATTTTATCCACCAGGAAGGTGTTTTGAGCCAAACAGCGAATATTCTTAAGCACTAAGCCATCTCTCCAGCCACTTTTTGGGTTTTAGAGTGCAACACTACTGTCAAATTATTTTTGACTATCTGTTGTAATTTCAGGTGCTCAAAAAAACATGATACAAACTTATTCTGGTTTTTGGTTATCATATACAAGGTAAATCTTGACCATGAAAATGTTCATGAATATAAAAAAGTAAAAAAAAGTATTAGGATGTGATTTAGATTCTAAAAGCTAGAAATTAAGTTTCCATAATTGTTTTCAAAATGGAAATGGAGCCTACATTCTAGCAAAGTGTATTTTATGCTACTCAGAAACTCAAAAAAAAATGTAATGTCTTCTTGTGCAATTGTTCACACCATAGTGGCTCCTGTATCTTTTTGATAGACAATATGGTAAACAGATGGTGCTTCATGAAGATAGATTATTTTTTTTTCAAATGTCAAGAGAGCCTTAAGGGTCCATATTTTCCCAAGAATGTAGCCAAATCTAGCACACCAGAGTGTGAAAGTATTTCATAATGCCTACTAAACAGTAAGTATACAGGTTTTCGAGCATCTTAGCATGATTAAGTCTGGATTAAGCACTGTAAGGAGGTTTATGCAGGTTTTCTATATGTACATAGCAATAACAGTATCCCATCATTCACTGGAGGGACTTTCATTTTGGTTAGGAATTCCGTTTTTGTTTTGTCAAATCACAGTATAGAATAATGTCATTGACATAATGTACTTTACACATCAGTATGAAAAACGAGAGAGTTCAATATTTTGGATTGATAATCAGGTTTTTTGAGTAATATAGTGTAGTTTATACCATGGTACTGAATATGTAATAGAATAATGCTTTTGGCTTTCCATTTACAGTTAAGGAAGTTGGATAAGCAAATGTTGCTTGTCTCTTAGCAAATTGATTTCTGATTAACTTAGAAAACATCTGTGACAAACTATGCTAGCACCTAACAAAATAATTTGTTTGAATGAATATTAGTTTGTATTTCTTAATTATCCTAAACAGTTTGTGACAGTTGCTATCAAAAGGCCAAAACTTCACATTACATGTTTAAGTGTTACATAGGTACAATACCTTAAAAAGAGTTAAACTTAATTTTGCATCAATATACAAAGATCAATACTGATACAGCCAAATATAATTTTAATTTTGTATAAATACACAAAGATATAAAAACATATTTAATAATATATCCCTTTTTCTTTATCATTCCTATATTGTGTCTATATCCCATTTTCAAGACTTTTCCCCCTAACATAGCAAAGAAAGAAGGATAGAGAAAAGGAAAAGAAAGGAATCCCTGGGTATCACCTCCAAAACATTTTAACAAGACCATTTAACAACTTCTAACCAAACCTCCTAAATAAAAACAAACATCTATAACATTTGCTTATCCAAATATACAGAGATAGGTAGGTGGTTTTCAAAAACCTCAAGAGATCTGTAGAATATGCCATTCATTTATGTTTTCTTAGCTTAAGATTTTTCAATATTGAGACATGTCAGCTCCTGACAGCACCCCCCATTCTACTCCAAGTAGATAACGTCATCAAAAAAAAAATCTCAATTTGAAGATGGTTGCATTAGTGGCAAGCTTGTCACTGGGCAAGAGAAAGCCCTTGGTTCAACTGTAGACAGAATGCTGTCTGAAAAGGACAAAACTTGGAAGCAGGTAAGTCAACAATCTAGCTCTGCCAAGACAAGTTAGGCATTTCCTTCATAATTCCTTCTTTACAATCAATGTCTGGCTCTTCCTGCTGTCCGTGGATTCTCAGCTACTTCTCTAGCACCATCTCTGCCTGCATACCACCGTGTTTGCTACCGTGATGGTGATGATAATGCTGTAAACCTCTGAAACAATAAAGAAGAGACATTCAGAATAGCGAGCATGCTGCACCAAGGCCACATAACCTACACAACTGCATTGAATATTTAAGAGGAGCTAGAAGGGAGAATGACATGGAAACCTTGGCAAAGAGTTTCAATCTGAGAGGCACAGGCTCTCATCTGAGAGTAGATTGGGAGGACCAGGGCCAGAGTCCTGACACCCTAGCTACAGAGGGACTGTTGGAAGCACCTGATGACCCAGGCAGGCTGCTCTGGAACACTGTGATTTAGGCAGGAAAAAAGATGGCTGGGATTTGCTCGGTACAAGAACTGTAGACACTTTGGGAACTCCATATTGGAACTTCTTGTCCATGCTTACACCAGTAGGGGACTCGAGTCTACAGCCACAGTCCAGAGCATTAAAATCTCTGCCTGGAGCAGTAAAGTGGTCCTGGACTGTGGTGTGGTGCCTGAGGGGAGGGGTTGCACTGGACCACAAAACTTCTGACAGAGAGGCATAGGTTGATCCTGAGATCCCCCTGAGTATAGCTTGAGAGGTCCATACCCACAGTCCTGATACCCTGCTGCAGGGAAACTGTCAGGAGCCACACCAGTGCAGGCAGGCTAGACTGGAGCACAGTGATTCTGGCTGGGCAAAGGTACCTGAGCTTCCCCAAATCCAAACATCGTGGACAGGGTGTGAATTTCACATCAGAACACTCTGTCGGCACCTGCCTTATGCTTCAGCTGAATACCCAGGCTACAACACAGAGAACTCTGACTCTGGAGCAATGAAACAACCCTGGACCATTGCTCACTGCCTGGGTGACATGGGCTGTACCAGATCCCAGTGTTTCTGGCTATAAGATGTACATTGAACCTGAGAACAGCTTAGGAGGACCATGAACATAGTCCTGACACATAAGCTGCAGGGGAACTGTACCTCTAGCCTACAGTCTGTGGCCTACCAAACCTTACTGACATTAGTAAGAAGACTAACTGGATCTCAGGAACCTGCAGATGGGAATAGCACATCAAACCCCAACCTCTGACCTTACCTGAGTTCCCAATTGGGACACAACAGGAAGGGGTGACCTCTGGGAGGCACACTGAGAACCAGCCCCCACACAAAGTTCCATCCAACCTGTGGAGAGCTTCAGATCACCAAGTTACATGGCTTCTGCATCAAAGCTCCCTCTGTGGCACCAAGTCAAGAAGACACCAGGAACAAACAGCTAAGAACAACCAGATGTATAAAGAAAGGCCAGTAAAAGAACAGAACTGACAAAAGTCAGGGAAATATGACTCCAACAATTCAGCTATGCTAGTACAGCAAGCTCTGACCATCCCACCACAGCTGAAACACATGAAAATGATGACAAATCTATACTTCGGAAAGTGATAGAGGCCTTACAAGAAGAAAATAAATCCCTGAAAGAATTTAAAGAATCCAATATTTTACACATGAAAACAATAGATAATTCTAGTAGAGGTCTCCAAGCTAACTCAGTCAAACATGAATGGGGAAAAGACAAGGATATAAAACATTTGAAAAATTATCAGACAAAGACAACCAAATTGGAACTGGAAATGCATAAAATGTATAAAACAGTTGAAGACTTGAAATTGGAAATGGAAGCAATAAAGAAAACACAAGTGGAGAAAATCCTGGAGGTAGAAAACTAATGAATGAGAACAGCAACTACAGACATGAGTATCATAAATAGGGTACAAGAGATGGAAGACAGAATCTCAGGCGTGGAAGACTCAATTTAAGACATCAATACTATAACCGAAGAAAATGAGAAATCTAAAAAAGTTCTCACCTACAACATCCAAGAAATCAAGGACTCAATGGAAAGATGGAACCTAAGAATTATAGGCATAGATGAAAGAGAAGACTCCCGACTCTAAGGTCCAGGAAACATCTTCAACAAAATCATAGAAGAAAACTTCCTAAACCTAAAGACAGAGATGCTGGTAAAATTCCAAGAGGCATACAGAGCTCCAAACACACTATACTAGAAAAGAAATTCTTCTCGCCACATAATAATTGAAACTCCAAGTGTACAGAACAAAGAAAGAATATTGAAAGTTATAAGAGAAAAAGGTCAAGTAATGTATAATGACAGACCTATTAGAATTATATATGACCTCTCCTCAGAAACTTTAAAAGCCAGAAGGGCCTGGGAGGACATCCTACAAGCCCTAAGAATCCATAGATGCCAGCCCAGATTACTTTACCTAGCAAAATTTCTATCAACATAGACAGAGAGAACAAGATATTCCATGACAAAGCCAAATTTAAACAGTATCTATCCACAAATCTAGCCCTATAAAAGATCCTAGAAGGAAAATTCCAACCCAGAGAAGATAACTACACCAAAGAAAACAAAAGAAACAAAAACCCCTGGTGCAGCCCAAAGAAACACACAACCAACACCTACAACAAAATAACAGGGAATAACAACATATGGTCATTAGTATCCCTCAACATCAATGGACTAAACTCCTCAATAAAAAGACACAGGCTTACAGAAAGGATCCGTAAACAAGACATCATTTTGCTGTATACAAGAAATGCATCTCACTAAAATAGATACTACCTCACAGTGAAGGACTGAGAAAATGTTTTCCATGCAAATGATCCCAGGAAGCAAGCTGGAGTAGACATCCTAATATTAAATAAAATAGTCTTTCAACTATTTATTTTTCAACTTTTTCAAAAAAGATAAGGAAGGGGACTGCATACTTGTTAAAGGAAAAATTCATCAAGATGACATCTTAATACTGAATATTTATGCCTCAAATACAAGGGCACACACATTTGTAAAAGAAACTCTTCTAAAGCTTAAACCACACATTAATCCCCACACATTAATAGTGGGAGACTTCAACACCCACACACACAAATGAAAAACCCATTGAGACAGAAACCAAACAGAGAACTAATGAGACTAACAGCAGTCATGAACCAAATTGACCTAACAGATACCTACATAACATTTCACTCAAGCACAGAAGAATATACCTTCTTTTCAGCACCTCTTGGAACCTTCTCCAAAATTGAACATATAATCAGACACAAAGCAAGCCTAAACAGATACAAGAAAATTGAAATAACCCCTTATCAGAACACTATGGATTAAAGCTGAACTTCAACAATATAAATAACAAAAAGCCTACATATTCGTGGCAACTGAGCAACTCTCTACTCAATGACCACTGAGTCAGAGAACAAAGAAGGAAATCAAAGAATTCCTAAAATCCAATGAAAATGAAGGCACAACATACTCAAACCTATGGGACACAATGAAAACAGTGCTATGAGGAAATTTCATAGCACAAAGTGCCTTCAAAAAGAAAATTGTGACAGTTCATATTAGCAATTTAACAGCAGAAAGAGTTAGAAAAAAAGAAGCAAACACTCCTGAGAGGAGCAGAAGGCAGGAAATCATCAAACTTAGGACTGAAATCAACAACTTAGAAACACAAAGAACAATAAAAAGAATCAACGAAACCAAAAGTTCATTCTTTGAGAAAATCAACAAAATAGACAAACCCTTAGCCCAACTAACTAAAAGTCAGAGGGAAATTATCCAAATAAACACAATAAGAAATGAAAAGGGAGAAATAACAACAGACCTCAAAGAAATCCAGAAAATCTTCAGGTCTTACATAAAAAAGCTATACTCTACAAAATTTGAAAACCTAAGTGAAATGGACAATTTTCTTGATAGATTCCACCTACCAAAGTTAAATCAAGATCAGCTTAACAATTAAATAGTTCTATAACCCCCTAAGGAAATATAAACCATCATTAAAATCTCCCAATCAAAAAAAGCCCAGGGCCAGATGGTTTCAGCACATAATTCTACCAGATCTTCAAAGAAGAGCTAATACCAATACTCTTCAAACTCTTCCACAAAAATAGAAACAGAAGGAACAGTGACAAACTCATTCTATGAGGCCAGTGTCATCCTGACACCTAAACCACACAGACCCACCAAAGAAAGAGAACTTCAGACCAATTTCCCTCATGAACATAGACACAAAAATACTTAATAAATTACTTGCAAACCGAATCAAAAAACACATCAAAAGTGTCATACACCATGATCAAGTAGGCTTCATTCCAGGAATGCAGGGATGGTTCAACATATGAAAATCCATCAACATAATTTACTATATGAACAAGATTAAAGAAAAAAAACCACATAATCATCTTGCTAGGTGCTGAAAAACCATTTTACAAACATCCATACCCATTCATGCTAAAAGCCCTGAGAGCTGACATACAAGGACCATAATGAGAAATAATAAAGGGAATATACAGAAATCCAGTGGCTAGCATCAAATTAAATGGAGAAAAAATTAAAACATTTCCTCTAAAATCAGGTACAAGGTAAGGATGCCCACTCTCCCCATATCTCTTCAACATAGTACTTGAAGTTCTTGCTAGAGCAATAAGACAAGAGGATAGACATTGGAAAGGAAGAAGCCATAGTCTCCCAATTCTCAGATGATATGATAGTACACATAGGTAACCCCAAAAATTGCACAAGAGAACCCCTACAGCTGATTAACAGCTTCTGCAATGTGGCTGGACACTAAATCAATAAAAAAGTAGCCCTTCTTAATACAAATGAAAAATGGGCAGAGAAATAAATTAGGGAAATAACACCTTTCACAATAGCCACAAACAATATAAAATACCAGGGGGGTAACTTTAACCAATCAAGTGAAAGACCTGTATGTCAAGATCTTCAAGTCCTTGAAGAAAGAAATTGAAGAGGACATCATTAGATGGAAATATCCCATGCTCATGGATAGGGAGGATATACATAATAAAAATGAACATCATACCAAAAGCAATATCCATATTCAATGCAATTCCTATAAGAATACCAATGCAATCCTTTACAGACCTTGAAAGAAAAATTCTCAACTTCATATGGAAAAAAAAAACCCAGAATACCTAAATCAATCCTGTACAATAAAAACCATCTAGAGGTATCACCATCCCTGATTTAAAGCTATATTACAGAATAATAGTAATAAAAATAGCAAGGTACTGGTATAGAAACAGACCAGTGGATCAATGGAATCGAATTCAAAACCTGGAAAACCCACACACCTATGGTAACTTAATTTTTGACAAAGAAGTGAAAACTGTACAGTGGAAAAGCACAGCATTTTCAACAAATGGTGCTGGTCTAACTGGATATCAACATGTAAAAGAATGAAAATTGACCCATACTTATCACCTTACACAAAACTTAAGTCCATGTGGATCAATGACCTTAACCTAAAGCCAGACATACTAAATCTAGTAGAAGAGAAAGTGGAGAAAAAACTCGAACTCATTGGGACAGATGACATCTTCATGAAAAGAACACCAATAGATCAGGCTCTAAGACCAAAAATCAATAAATGGGACCTCATGAAACTGAAAAGCTTCTGTAAGGCAAAGAAAACTGTCATTGGAACAAAATGGCAACCTACAGACTGGGAAAAAAATCTCTACAAACCCCACATCGAACAGAGGGCTAATATCTATAATTTATAAAGAACTCAAGAAATTAAACACCAAAAGAACCATATAATCCAATCAAAAATGGGGAACAGAGCTTAACCTAGAATTCACAAAGGAGGAATCTCTAATGGCCAAGAGGCACTTGAAGAAATGCTCAACATCCTTAATCATCAGAGAAATTCAACTCAAGAGGACCTTGAGTTTCCATCTCTCATGTGTGAGAATGGCTAATATCAAAAACTTAAATGACAGCACATGCTGCTGAATCTGTGGAGAAAGGGGAACACTCCTCCATTGCTGGTGGGAGTGCAAACTTGTACAGCCTTTATGGAAACCAGTCTGGCGATATCTTGGAAAACTTGGAATGGTCTGCCGTGGGACCCAGCCATACCACTTCTGGGTCTAAATGATTCCTCACCAAAGCACAAGGACATCTCCTCATCTATGTTCATAGCAGCTTTATTTGTAATAGCTAGAAATTGGAAACAACCCAGATGTCCTTCAACCAAAGACTGGATAATAAAACTGTTGTATATTTACACAATGGAATACTATTCAGTTATCAGAAACAAAGAAACCATGCAATTTGCAGCCAAATGGATGGAACTAGAAAAGCTCATCCTGAGTGAGTTAACCCAGACTCAGAAAGATGCACATAGCATCTATTCACTTATAATTGGATTTTAGCCATTTTGTACAGGATAACAATCCTACAACCAACACACCAAAAGGAACAGGAACATAGACCTTGTTTCCTGTTAGTGGGACAATTTGCCCTAATAGAGTTGCCATATAGGTCCCTATTCATATGACTCTTGAAAGGATGGGAACTGATATGTAGGGGCAACCCACTCTGGAGTATTAGGATATGTAGGAGAGGCGGGAGAGGGTAGGAGGGAGGACCGAAAGGGATGGAGAGAAGGGACTATGATGAAGATGTAACATGAAGTAATAAATAAACAAAAAAACAAAACAAAACAAAAGCAAAACAAAAAAACAACAACAAAAAACCACACAATTATGTCTGTCAGAGATACTAGGCCAAAAGGCTGAAGATTGATGTTCTAATTTATTGAGAGAAATTGGGTAATGTCCAGGCAGGCTGTCATTTCTTAGTTTTGGAACCTGCTGACTCTGAACTTCCTGTATATTGATATAATTATCCTTCTCAGGTCTCTGGTGTGGTTGAAGACTAGATAGTTATAGTCTCACAGTTACATTTTAAGTTGTTTAGGAATTAAATGTATGTTCTAGGTCTAAGAAGATGTTTTTAAGTTGGTAATGCAAGTTAGGATGGAAACTGAGTTAGCTATAGAACTTTAAACTCATTGAGATAGATAACAGAATATTAATATCAGTTGTCATATATGCTTGGACTGGACTTTGGAATATATGTTATACCTTATAATTTTCAGAATTGTTTCCTAATTGTTCTTATTGTTTTGTACTTTATTTATTGTTATTAGAAAAATAACCTATTATTGGACTAAAAGGGGACACTATAGGAGGAAAAAGATAAATCTTAAATTAAAAAAAGGCATATAAGAGGGTGAGGGGGAAGAGGGTTGGGATGTGGGACCAGGAGGGGGAGGAGGAAGGGAACTATGACTGAGATGTAACTTGAATAAATAAATGAATGTAAAAAAGAATTTTTTTCTATATATCACTTAAAAGTCAGGATACTGGAAACTCTGTTTTACAGATCATACTTTTATTTCTCAGTAATTTTAATTACTTATTTTAAACAGATATTATTTTGTCATGACAACTTAAAACTTTTGTTTTTAATTATTTTATTAATTTTTGAATCCAGTGGAGGGGCATGTGCTGTGTTGGATGTGTGGAATTTGGAGGATAAATTTCCAGAAGGCAGTTCTTTCTGTCTAGGATGTGGTTTCTGGAGAATTGATCTCACATGTCCAGGCTTGATGGAAAAGACTTTACCCATTGGGGCATATGGACAGCCCGATGGAACTTAAAAATAAACATATAGGTGCTTGTGCATATTACACAGACATTTAAACAATAGTGCACACTCATCCTCACTTTTAAACATGATATATAAACACATATAATACTTGGAAATCATTCTAAAATATTTATTCCAGAATACCCTATTGTGTAGAGAAACATTAGATATATGATAAATTCAGTTGGTATATGCAATCTGATATGTGCAACATCCTCTTAATAATTCACTTCTAAAATCTCACAGCCTTAAGAAAAGATCAGTTTTTCTTGTTTTTGTAATTATTCACTGTTAGTCAGTTGGAGACTTCACTTCAAATTGCCATTTTACCAATTCCTGGGCATCCTCTTGGATGTCATTGAGTCCTCTGTATTAAACATGAAACATTGGGAGTCTATGAGGTGCTGGGCCTGAAAGAGCATTATCTACTGCTTACATTGTTTCAGAATTGACCTGCATGTTGTAATCAAATCTTAGGATATCCCAATGTTCTGGAAAACACAGAAATTTTAATCTGGGAAACAAACAAACAAATAAACAACATGGAATAGGAGAGAAACTTGAGGTTAAGAGACCATATAAGGGAATACTTCAATTCCAAGAAGAAGTTCTCAACATGCATTTCTTCCAATAGCATTTTCAAGTAATTAAATTTGTAATGCAGAAATATTGTAATTTTTAAAAACTATAGTATAGGAGTTTCTTTTAGTTAGTATGTAAGTATCTATAATCTACTTATATCTCTATAAGCCTCAGTGGATAATAATGAAAAAAAGATAAAAACCAAATATGTTTAGCAGTTGCTTTGTTTCAGAGTGAAATAATAATAGTATTGAACAAAGTGGGTGTCTTTGAGTCCAGGAAATAACAGGTATAAGCAGAGAAATGCTTAAATACTTCAAAATTAAATGTACTTGAGATAATAGAAATGCTGAGTAAGAAGTTAGTTACAGACTACTTTTTCTCAAAAGTAGTAAGGAGTAAATTTACTTTATGCAAGCTCAGATCCTGTTAGTGATATTAGATCTGTTTTTAGAAAATACTTAGAACCCCATGAAACAGATATTCTCATACAACTAGCTTTGAATTACCTGTTATTTTAGAAACAAATAAAACTATATGACTTCTCTACTCTTGCTATCCATTGTTCTCAACACTGGAGATGGCAGGCACAGTGACAGTATCTGAAACTATTCATTTATTCATTCATGTATTCTGACATTTGGAAACAAAATTTACTATGGGAACAACTGTTAAAGAGGCAAGGAAGAAAATATCAAGAAGATTTTCCTCAATGATCCCAGTCTGCAGTATGAAAGATTCCAATATCTGGTAGTTTGTAATTATTTGCTGAGGTCCCACTTTAGTATTTTAGGATCTACAGGTAATTCCCAGAAATTATCTAAGTCTTTGATCCTTAAAAAAATTTAATTTGAAAAAAAAAGTATGTGGAGAATGTAGTATGACTCTGATGCCTGTCCATTCAACTGACCTTGGTTGCCTCAACTGTCTAAAAAAAAAAAAAAAAAATCTATTTTTCTTTCTAAATCTTATGACACTGTTTCTCATTAGAATATTCTAACCCAAAGTCAAATGGGGAAGGTGATATTGAGAAATACAACACTGGTTTCTTTTCTAAATCACAAAAAGATCTTGGAAAGAGATATTGATAGTATAAGATTGGAAATAGACTACTATGGTGGTTTAAAAGAAAATGGCTCCGATACACTCATAGAGAGTGGCATTACTGGAGTAGGTGTGGCATTGGAGGAGGTATGTCACTGGGGGAGGGCTTTGAGGTTTCAGAATCGCAAGCAATGCCCAGTGTTACTCGCTATGCTGCCTATGGGTCCAGATATAGAACTCACCTTCTCCATCATCATGGCTGTTTCCTGCCATGATGATAATGAACTAAACCTCTAAATATGTAAGGCACCCTCAGTTAAATGTTTTCCTTTAGAAGAGTCATTGTGGTCATGGTGTCTTTTCATAGATATAAAAACTCTAGCTAAAACAACTACCAAGTTTTAGACTTACAGGCTGTGACTTGGTTTGGTATATGGTTTGGTAGTTGAGATAATAGAAGTGATGAGTAAGAAGTTAGTTACAGACTTCTTTTTCTCAAAAGTGGTAAGAAGTAAGTTTACTTTATGGAAATTGGAGTTTATGCTTCCTTTTGATGTTCTAAACAAGTGCTGGATTGCTCCATTTTAGAGAAGAAAGTATATCACATTTTTCTAGTTCCTACATACAGATGTTTCTCTATTTGGAGAGGAAGAAAATATAAGCAAATTTGGTTTTGGTGAACTCTAATTTAAAATGAGAAGTCTATGAAATGGGGAAAGAATCTCTCCACAGTAGAGTTATATGGCTAAATCTGTATTTATATTTGAGGCAGAATAAGAACTGAAGTTGTAGCTCCATAAATATTTGTTGAGACCTGGGTTTATGCTTGTAAGAGAGTAAGAATCTAAAGTAGTCTTCTTTGTTTATCTCTCTCTCTCTCTATGTATCATCTATCTATTTATTTATTTATTGGTACTTTAAGAATTATTTTAAAAATTATTTGACATATTTTGATTATATTATTTCCTTTTCCTTCAGATAACTCCACCTCTGTACCCAGTCAACCTCATGTTCTCTCTCTTTCTCTCTCTCTCTCCTTTTATCTGTCTTTCTGTGTAAGTCTTTCAAAAATTAAAATAAAATACAAAACCATAAAAGCATAACAACAAAAAGCATACCAAAACCATGGAGTATGTTTTGTGTTAAACAAAACTGAGCATGACACTTGCCCTGGAATGTGGTTGATATACCCAATGTCATTCCATTGGAGAAACTGATTTTTTTTCTCTATGCTCATGTGACAAATACAAATGGTTTTTGGTGAGGGGTTGAATTTTGTGCATAAATCCTCTACTCCTTTCTAGGATTTTTTTATTGAATTTGTGCAGTTCTTGTGCATGCTGTGATAGTCTCTGTGAGTTCATATTTGCATCAGGTCTGTTATAAATGGAAGACACGGTTTTCTTGGAGTAATCTACCACCTCTGGCTGTCACAATCTTTTAGCTTTTTCTTTCACATAGATCTCTGATCCATGAAGGTAGAGTGGCATAAATATAGCCTATTTAGGATTGAGTACTCCAAAGTCTCTTACTCTCTGCACATTGTCTACTTGTGAGTTTCTGTGTTAAATACAAAATTTATTTTATATGTTAAATACGAACACTTATCTGGTGAGGGTTGAGAAATGCACTGGACAAACCAATATATCATTATGATTTGCTCTGTCACAATGTCCATTTAACAGAATATTAACATGAGGTTTTTCTCTATCCAGTCTCAGGTATTTAACCACATTAACAGTGTCAGATGTTGATTCCATCTCATGATTGGTATTATATGATGTCTAATTGGGACACTAACTGCTATAATATAAGGTAACTACATTTAAACTTCTTTTACATATTTTAAGAAAAATCCCTTGCTTCAACCACAGACAGACTGCTGTACAAAATGACAAAACTTGGAAGCAGGAAGTCAACAGACAGCCTTGCTCTCCCAAGACAGGGTAGATAAGTCCTTCATAATTCCTGTTTTATCATTAATGTCTGTCAGAGAAATGGGGCCAAAAGTTTGAATATAGATGCTCTAATGTATGGAGAGAAATTGGGAACTGTTCAGGTAGCCAGCTGTCTGTCATTTCTTAATTTTGGAAAGTTCTGGCCCTGCACTTCCTGTATACTCAGATATATTTATCCTTCTCAGCTCTCTGATGTGGGTAAAGACTAGATAGTTATAGTATCATAGTTAAATTTTGAGTTGTTTAGGAATTAAGAGGGTGTTCTGGATCTAAGAAGATGTTTTTAAGTTGGTGATGCAAGTTAGGATGGAAGCTGCATTGGATATATAACTTTAAATTCATGGAAATGGATGAATAGTAGAATGTTAAAGTCAGTTGCCAAATACGTATGGACTGGACATTGGGAATGTATGTTATGCCATATAATTTTCATAATTGTGGCCTAATTAAAATGCATATGCAAAAAAATGAATCTTCTTGAGTAGTATGTGTCTACATGACTTTTCAAAAGGCCTTTGATGTTACTCTCCCCATATTTCCTCATTTACCTTACTTTCCCATGCCCCTTCCAATTTAAGCTTCCCATTCTAATTTCCTTTTATCTTTTAATAATAGAGTGATCTCTTTACCTTTTCTTGGAAGATCTCCTCATCTTGATCTCTTGTCAGCTTCCTAATTTATGTGGATATTTTTGATGAAACACACAACTTCTAAAGCTTAAAAGCTAGCATACACATGTAAGATAAAACATGCAATCTTTGTCTTTCTAGGTCTTAGTTACATCTCTCAGGTTGATTGTTTCTAGTCCTGTATATTTACCTGACATTTTCACTTTTCTAAACAACTGCCTAATGTTCCATTGTATAAATCTACCACATTTTCATTATCCATTCATTGACCAACTTACATCTTGGCTATTTCTAATTTCTGGAGATATGAGTAGAACCAGAGCAGCAAGAACATACATCAACAAGTATCTCTGTAGTAAGATACAGAGTTGTTCAGTATGTGCCCAAGATCTGGTGTGTCTGGATCCTGGATTCTGTGATATATTTGGTTTTACTTTTTTGAGAAATCTCACATTCATTTCCATAGTGATTGCACTGGTTTGTACACTCACTAGTAATGAATGAGTGTTCACATTTCCCACATTTTCACTAGCATCTGCTGTCATTGTTTTGTTGTTCTTGGCCATAATAACTAGAAAAGATGAAAATTTAAAATACATTAAATTTGTAATTCCTCATTGGCTAAGTATATTGAACATATTTAAATTTGTCTTGGCCATTATTTTTTCATCTTTTGAGAACTCTATCTTTATTTCTGTATCACATTTTAAAATTTGGTTATTTCTTTCTTCAATGTACTGTGATTTTATATCACTGTGTCAGATATTATATATATACACACTTTTTTCCATTCCTTATGCTGCTATTTTGCTAGGATCATGGTGTCCTTTGCTGTATAGAATCTTTTTTATCTTCATAAAGTCCCATTTATTACTAGTTAGTTTTAAAGCATGTACTATCAGTGTCTTATTTGGAAAATCTGTATCTGTGTCAGTGAATGAGTACTCTGATTCCAACATCACAAAAAGATTCAACAAAGAAGAAAATTGCAGACCAATATCCTCTATGAACAAAATCCAAAAATTTTTTATCAAAATGCTTACAAATCAAATTAAAAAATACTCCTAAAAGTTAGACATGATGGATAAGTTGGCTTATTCCAAAGGTGCAGGAATAGGATGGTATATACTTACAAATTACATATATATATAAATATACACACACATACACACACACAAATAAACGTAATCCACTAATAAATAAAAGATGGAACCCACAGTATCACATCATTATTTGCAGAATCATCTTTTGGCAAAATCCAACATCTATTCACTATAAAAGTCTTACACATACTAGGGATATGAAGAACATAACTCACCATAATAAAGGAAATTTATAGTAATCCAAAACAAACACTATTTCAAATGTTGAGAAACTCAAAAGTTTTCCACTAAAGTCAGAAATCAGCAAAAATGTCCATTCATTATACTTACTCAGTGTTGTAGTTGATGTCATAAAGCAATAAGACACATGAAATAGAGCAAGGTGACACAAATAGGAAAAAAGTCACATTCTCTTTATTTGCAGACAATATGATTTTATGCATAAAAGACCATGATGATTTCATCAGAGAACTTCTAAGTAGCAGGATCAAAACTGACACACAAATTCCTGGCCTTCCTACCTATAAATGACAAGCCTAGTGAGAAACAAATAAGTCAAATAGTACCTTTCACAATCACTTCAATAATTGTCTTAGAATAATTCTAGCCAAGCAAGTGAAACACTTGTATAATAAATGATTTAAGATATGGAAGAAAATAATTGAAGAATCCATAAGAATGTGATAAGAACCTCCTATGTCCATGT
This sequence comes from Lophiomys imhausi, assembly GCA_907164525.1. Classification (NCBI taxonomy): domain Eukaryota; kingdom Metazoa; phylum Chordata; class Mammalia; order Rodentia; family Muridae; genus Lophiomys; species Lophiomys imhausi. The sequence continues at coordinate 4,243,717 of CAJQZJ010027982.1, read as the reverse complement.
TCATGGACCAGTAGGATTAAAATTGTGAAGATGGTCATCATACCAACAGAAATTTAGAGCTTCAATGCAATCCCCACCAAAATTCCAACACAATCTTTTTCACAGATATGAAAAAAGCTGTAAATTTGTAATGGAAACACAAAATGGTCAGAATAGTTAAAAGTGACCTGAATAATAAACAACTGCTAGAGATACCACCATCACATTTTATTTTTTTATTTGTTTTCCTTTATTTTTTATTTCTTCAAGTTACATCTCAATCACAGTCCCCTCCCTATTCCCCCCTCCAGTCCCACCCTCCCATCCTCAAGCCCCGTCCTCTTCCTTTTTTTTTAAGTTTAAGGTATATCTTATTTCCCCCTACAGTTTCCCCTTTCAGTCTAACAAATGGCTCTTTCTCTTATAATAATAAATATAATACAGTACAACAGAGGTAATTAGGCCACAGTTATGAGGGTTATATGTCTTAATGTACATTCCCATTGTCCAGTCCATATGTATTTGGTACCTGACTTTAACATTCTACTATCTAACCATCTCCATGAGTTTAAAGCTCTATATGTAACTCAACATTCATACTAACTTGCAACACAATTTTAAAAGTATCTTCTTAGATCTATAACACTCTCTTGACTCCTAAACTACTCAAAACTTAATTATGAGACTCTAGCTATCTGTTCTTCAACCACCTCAGAGACCTGAGAAGGATAAATATATCTGATTTTATAGGAAGTACAGGGCCTGCAGCTTCCAAAATTAAGAAACGACATACCAGTGGCTGCCTGGACTGTTCCACCATCACATTTTAAAATTCTACTATAAACCTATACTAATTATAAGAGCATGACATTTGGTATAAAGACAGACATGTTGGTCAATGAATGGAATGGAATGGAATTTAAGACCCTCACATACTTCACATACCTACCACCTATAGACACTCAATTGTGTATCTATTATGCATGGACATCACATTTTCTTTTTTTTTTCTGAAAATAAAAAACCAAAATCTGTACACTAAAGAAAAGAAAGTATCAGCAACAAATTAGGCTGGTCACTGGTTAGTTGTATGGATAAGACCCATACTTATAACCTCCAACAAACTCAACTCCAAATAGATCAAGGACCTCAGCATAATACCAGATAACCTGTACTATTTTTCTTTTCCTTTTTTTTTTTTAATGTTCATCACTTCAAGTTACATCTCCATCACAGTGCCCTCTTTCCACCCCTCCCAGTTCCATCCTTTCAACCTCTACTCCCTCTCCCTTCTGTCCTACTCCTCTGGAGTAGAGTGTCCCCACACATCAGTCCCCTGCCCCAGTTCAGCAGTCATATGAGGGCTACAAGGTTCTTCATGTACTGGGGGCCTACATGGAAGCACTACTAGGGAAGAGTGTGTCATTAACAGGTAACAAAGTCTATGTTCCTGTTCCTTTTGGTGCATTGGTTATAATATAGCTATTCTGTACTATATGGCTAAAATCCGATTATTAGTGAATAGATGCCATGTGCATCTTTCTGAGTCCGGGTTAGCTCACTCAGGATGAGCTTTTCTAGTACTATCCATTTGGCTGCAAATAGCATGATTTCGTTGTTTCTGATGGCTAAGTAGTATTCCATTGTGTAGATGTACCATAGTTTTTTTTTTAATTTATTTTTTATCCATTCCTCAGTTGAGGGACATCTGGGTTGTTTCCAGTTTCTAGCTATTACAAAATAAGGCTGCTAGGAATATAGACGAGGAAACGTCCGTAGGCTAATATCCAAAATTTATAAAAACTTAAGAAATTAAACACCAAGAAACCAAATAATCCAATCAAAAAATGGGAAACAGAGCTAAACTGAGAATTCACAAAAGAGGAATCTCTAATGGCCAAGAAACACTTGAAGAATTGCTCAGGATACTTAATCATCAGAGAAATGCAACTCAAGGCGACTCTGAGATTCCATCTCACACCTGTCAAAATGGTTAAGATCAAAAGCTCAAATGACAGCACATGCCGGCGGGGATGTGGAGAAACGGGAACCCTCCTCCATTGTTGGTGGGAGTGCAATCTTGTACAATCACTATGGAAATCAGTCTGGCGATACCTTAGAAAACTTGATATAGCTCTAACTCAAAGCCCAGCCATACCACTTCTAGGTATACATCCAAATGATTCCTCACCCTGTCCTATTTTTAATTAACTTTGTGTGATTCCTGGCTTCTTTTCCCCAAAATGTCACTGTCTAGAGATACATGTAAAAGATGTCAGTATATTTCCTTTAATGGAAAATTTGTAGTGTGCTAAGATAGACACGATGATAATTACAATGAGATAAACCAAGAATACATTATGTAGAATTTACTTTTATTTTTTGCTTAATGTACTTTGAACTTCTTTAAATTAAGAACATTGGGTGCAGTGTGTATCATCCAAGAGACAATACTTTTTATTCATCTTGATAATTTAAACTGAGATACCCAGTGTCTCCTTCATCAGTCATTCTAATCTCCCATGTTACTATTATTTTAGTTTCAGATCATGTTACCACCCAGTGTCCTGATGATTTTTCCTTCTTCTTAATGACTTTTTAATAAAATATTTCCCATCTGGTTTTATTAACTTCATTCAAAGTGCTTACTGTTTTGCATTTTTATAAGTCTAATGGGCTCTGTTTGTTAATTTATTAAAATGATATTTTATTTCCATTTCCCACAACTTTATAGCGGTTATTTATTATTTTCTTTCACACACCCAGGACATTAAGGCCACTTGTATTTTCTGTGGTTATATTCATGGTTCACATTGTTAGTTCTGTAGTCAGTTGATGTAACATCAGTACTATGTACTTCAGTTGATTGTTTCCCCTAGAAACCGTGTCAGCGTAACTCTAAGAAACAAGATGAATAAAAAGAAGAATGAGGGATGAGTAGATAATAACAATTTTCTCTGAAAGTGATGTCAATACTCTATTCTTTTGGCCATTCATTATAAGCTTAAAATAATTCATACTTAATCACCCACAGTAACGTCCATATTTGTGATTGGTAAAAATGCCTAACTAATAGTTTCTCTAGAAACTGCTCTGTTTACTTGATATTTCTTACTGAGGAGAAATTAATGTTCAATTCAAATTTTTAAAATGATTTGTAACATATAAATGTAAATAATGTCTAGATTTTATTGATAATGAATATAGCACTCTCAGATTTCAGAATAAGTTTTTTTAATTTATTTTTTATTTCTTCAAGTTACATCTCAATCACAATCCCCTCCCTACTTCCCCCTTCTGGTCCCACCCTCCCACCCTCTTCCCCCTTAACACCCCCATCCACTTTTTTTTTTAAGTTTAAGGAAAAACATTTTCCCCCAAAAGCTCCCCCTTTCAGTCCAACAAATAGCTCTTTCTCTTATAACAACGAATGCAATACAAAACAACAGAAATAGTTAGGCCACAATTATGAGGTTTATAAGGCTTACAATACATTCCCAATGTCCAGTCCATATGTATTTGGTACCTGACTTTAACATTCTACTATCCAACCATCTCCATGAGTTTAAAGTTCTAAATCCAACTCAGCTTCCATCCTAACTTGCATCACAATTTTATCAACCTCTTCTTAGATCCAGAACACCCTTTTAATTCCTAAACAAATCAAACTTTAACTATGAGACTCTAACTATCTAGTCTTCAACTACATCAGAGACCTGAGAGATAAATATATCTGATTGTACAGGAAGTGCAGGGCCAGCAGCTTCCAAAACTAAGCAATGACATACCAGTGGTTGCCTGGACAGTTCCCAATTTCTCTCTGTACATTACAGCATCAATCTTCAGCCATTTGGCCCTGCTTCTCTGACAGACATAAGTTTTCATTATATTGATAAGTTTACCAATTGTTAGATTATTGGGTATGTTTCATTATTTATATATGGTTAAATTAAGCTTCAGACATTTGTTCTTCTTGTGCTTTACTTTTCCCATTTTAAATTATTTTATTACTTCTCTTTATGTTTTATAAGTGACTCACATGTTTTTCTGAATTGCTAATTTGATTTTCTACAGTATCTAATATGCTTTCCACTTTGTTATAGGTAAAGTTCAGAGACCATAGTATAGAAAATAAATATACTCATTTTTAATTTATTTTTCTAATAGTTATTTATTACTTCATGTTACATCTCCATCACAGTGTCCTCTTTCCACCCCTCCCAGTCCTCCCTCCCACCCTCTACCCCCTATCCCTTCCATCCCACTCCTCTGGAGTGGAGTCCGTACATAATAGGCCCCCACCCTTTTTCAGCAGTCATATGAGGGTCAAGAGCCTCCTCATACACTGGGGACCTACAAGGCAGCATCACTAGGGAAAAGTGTCTCATTGACAGGAAAAAAAGTCTATGTTTATGTTCCCTTTGGTGCATTGGTTGTAGTATAGTTATCCTGCACCATATGGCTAAAATCTGACTATAGGTGAATAGATGCCATGTGCATCCTTCTGAGTCTGGGGTTAGCTCACTGAGGATGAGCTTCTCTAGTTCCATCCATTTGGCTGCAAATTGCATGATTTGGTTGTTTCTGATAGCTGAGTACTAGATTGTGTAGATGTACCACAGTTTTTTAATCCATTCTTTGGTTGAGGGGCATCTGGGTTGTTTCCAGTTTCTAGATATTACAAATAAGGCTGCTATGAACATAGTTGAGGAAACTTCCTTGTGATTTGGTGAGGGATCATTTGGATGTATATCCAGAAGTGGCATGGCTCGGTCCAGAGGCAGAGCTATTCCAAGTTTTCTAAGATATCTCCAGACTGACCTCCATAGTGGTTGCATAAGCCTGCATTCCCATCAGCAATTGAGGAGAGGCCTCCTTTCTCCACAACCTCATCAGCATGTGCTGTCATTTGTGCTTTTGATCTTAGCCTTTCTGACAGGTGTGAGATGAAATCTCAGAGTCGTCTTGAGTTGCATTTCTCTTATGATTAAGGAGCTGAGCATTTCTTGAAGTGTCTCTAAGCCTTTAAGAATTCCTCCTTTGTGAATTCTCTTTTTAGATCTTTTCCCCATTTTTTGATTGGATTATTTGCTTTCTTGGCATTTAATTTCTTGAGTTCTTTGTAAATTTTGGATATTAGCCCTCTGTCAGATGTGGGGTTGGTGAAGATGTTTTCCCAATCAGTAGGTTGCTGTTTTGTTTGAATGACAGTGTCTTTTTCCTTACAGAAGCTTTTCAGTTTCATGAGGTCCTATTTATTGATTTTTGGTCTTAATCCTGAGCTGTTGGTGTTCTGTTCAGCAACTTGTCACCTGTGCCAATGATTTCGAGGCTTTTCACCACTTTCTCTCTTAGTAGATTTAGTGTGTCCAGCCTTATGTTAAGGTCTTTGATCCACTTGGACTTACATTTTGTACAAGGTGATAAGTATGGGTCTAATTCCTATCTTTTACATGTGGACATCCAGTTGGACCAGAACCATTTGTTGAAGAAACTGTCCTTTTTCCATTGTAAGGTTTTTGCTTCTTTGTCAAAAAATGAAGTGACCATAGGTGTGTGGGTTCATTTTTGGCTCTTCAATTAGATTCCATTGTTCCACTGGTCTGTTTCTATACCAGTACCATGATGTTTTTATTACTATTGCTCTGAAGCATGGCTTGAAATCTGGTATGGTGATACCTCCAGATGGTTTTTCATTGTACAGGATTGATTTAGCTATTGTGGGTTGTTTGTTATTCCATAAGAAGTTGAGAATTTCTTTTTCCAGGTCATAAAGATTTGTGGTGGTATTTTGAGAGGAATTGCATTGACTCTTTATATCGCTTTTGCTAGGATGGCCATTTTGATTATGTTGATCCTGCCTATCCATGAGAATGGGAGATCTTTCCATCTTCTGATGACCTCTTCAATTTCTTTCTTCAGGGACTTGATGTTCTTATCATACAGGTCTTTCACTTGCTTTGTTAGAGTTACCCCCAGATATTTTATTTGGAATAAAGCTGGATTTCAACAACAACAAAAATAACAGAAAGTCTACACACTCATGGAAACTGAACAACTTTTTACTGGATGACTACTAGGTCAGGTAAGACATAAAGAAGGAAATCAAAGACTTCTTAAAATCCAATGAAAATGAAGGCACAGCATACCCAAACCTATGGGACACAATGAAAGCTGTGCTAGGAGGAAAGTTCAGGGCACTAAGTGCCTTCAAAAAGAAAATTGTGACAGCTCATGTTAGCAACTTAACAGCAGACCTGGAAGAACTGGAAAAAAAAAAAAAAAAAGCAAACACTCCTAAGAGAAGTAGAAGGCAGGAAATCATCAAACTTAGGGCTCAAATCAACAACTTACAAAGAAAAAGGATGATACAAAGAATCAATGAAACCAAGAGTTGTTTTTGTTTTTGTTTTTTTAAGAAAATCAGATAAGTCGACAGCCTAGCTCTGCCAAGACAGGGTAGGTAAGTCCTTCATAATTCCTGCTCTACAATCAATGTCTGTCAGAGAAACGGGGCCAAATGGCTGAAGATTGATGCCGTAATGTATGGAGAGAAAATGGGAACTGTCCAGGCAGCCACTGGTATGTCATTTCTTAGTTTTGGAAGCTGCAGGCCCTGCACTTCCTATATAATCAGATATATTTATCCCTCTCAGGTCTCTGAGGTGGTTGAAGAATAGATAGCTAGAGTCTCATAGTTAAATTTTGAGTTGTTTAGGAATCAAGAGGGTGTTCTGGATATAAGAAGATATTTTTAAAATTGTGATGCAAGTTAGTATGAAAGCTGAGTTAGATATAGAACTTTAAACTCATGGAAATGGTTAGATAGTAGAATGTTAAAGTCAGGTGCCAAATACATATGGAGTGGACATTGGGAATGTATGCTAAGCCATATAACTCTTATAATTGTGGCCTATTTATTTCTGTTGTTTTGTATTGTATTTATAGTTATAAGAAAAAGAACCATTTTTTGTACTGAAAGGGAGAGCTGATGGGGGGAAAAAGAAATACCTTAAACTAAAAAAAAAAAAAAAAGAAGGGAAGAGGATGGGGGTTGAGGGGGAGGAGGGTGGAAGGGTGGGACTGGAGGGGGGAGTAGGGAGGGGATTGTGATTGAGATGTAACTTGAAGAAATAAAAAATAAATTATTAAAAAAAAAGAAAATCAACAAAATAGACAAACTCTTAGCCAAATTAACTAAAAGGCAGAGGGAAAAATCCCAAACCAACAAAATCAGAAATGAAAAGGGAGAAGTAACAACGCAGTTTGAGGAAATCCAGAGAATCTTTAGGTTGTAATTTAAAAATCTATACTGCACCAAATTTCAAAACCTAAGTGAAATGGAAAATTTTCTTGATAGTTTCCACCTTTATTATTTATTTTAATTTGAAACATTACTGATAATTTATTCATAGTTATATGTGTACTGATTGTATAAAAATAAAGGTAATTGTTATAACATATTACCTATTTACTTCAATCTATTTCAAAATGGAACAACTAACAATTTTGAGTAAAATGAAAATAATATTTCCTGAGATTTAGGATGTCTATTTGGCCTGTTATTCTCTGCTTTTACTCAGTTTTTATAGGGAAAAATCTACTCTAGCTAGACCATTGCCCATCTGAGTAATCTTTGCAAGTTAATTCAGTTTTCTGTATTTAAATGTCCTTATGTCCAAAATGAGATGGATAAGAACAGTCTATACTTATGTCAAGGATTAGGCTAAGCAACACAGTTTTATTCATCACTGTAGCTAAGATGAATGCCTAGCATGTAGTGAATATTTCATAATTTCTTTGAAATAACCATCAATACATACTGGTTTCCAAGAGAAAAATTCTAATTTTAAATTTGCTTTGCTTAACTGGTGCTTTTTTAAAAAACCTGTTGTGTTCATGATTGTGTTGTAATGATTCAAATAATTCTCCAGCAATTTTAGCAAATAATCTCATTTTGAGAACTTGGGTGCTTCATAAGCACTAGACTTACAGTTTGTACCTTTTCTAGCTCTGAAAAAATTTAGGCTTGAAGTCCATGATGGGACATCTACTACATTTAACATTCCTTGAATTTTCTGAACATTCTGTTTTTTCCCCCTTACTTTTTAGTTGAGGTTTTGAGGTCTGGAAATATGGAGGATGAGTGAGCAGAACTAAAATGGACTAATGTCTTAATTGGTGATTCAAATTACTTGGTTTTGGATATTTCTGGTCATGTGAGTGTTCAGATCTGATTTATTTTACTGGAGAATACTTGGGGAGTTTTTCAGAAGCAACCTGCCTGGACCAATGTGATATATGCTTCATGAACTTGGATATGGAATTTGTGCTAAACAGTTTAATTTCAACTTAACAGAAGCTAGTAATAAGAGTGGAAGGAACATTAATTTAGAAAAATCCTCTATAAGATCAGGTTTTAGGTGGACATGTAGGCCATTTATTAATTAGTGATCAGTGGGGAAGGGCCCATTCCCCTGTGCGTGGGAACATCCTTGGGCTGGTTGATGGTCCTGGATTCTATAAGAAAGCAGGTTGAGTGTGTTGTAAGGAACAAGCCGGTAAGCAGAATCCTCCATAGCCTCGACATCAACACCTGCCTCCCAGTTCCAGCCCTATTTGAGTATCTGTCCTGACTTCCTTCAATACCGAAGAGCCATATGTAAGCATATTCTTCCCCATCTTGCTTTTTTTGGTCATGATACTTCACCACAACAATAGAAACTCTGACTAAGACAGGATTCTATACTGTCTATAATATACTCCTACTTCTTTCGTGTTTCCAGCCCTCCTGAGAACCAGAAGCTTACTAAAGTTCCTACTTTATCTGTTCAGGACCTTTAACTCAGTTCCCTTTAACAGAGCTCTAGCTGATCTTGTGAACGATTCTAAATCTCCTTAGATTTTAAACCATAGCAGACTGGTATGATTCAGAATTAGCATTGAGGGCATTATAACATCATGTCTCCTCTTTGTAGTGCTCATCCTGTATAAGTCACTGGAGTAAGGAGAATTTAAATTAATAATAGCCAGATTCACTTTGACAGGCAACAGATGCCTAGAGATTCTTGTAACAGTCACACAGCACAGTGGAAGACATGCTTCCATTCTTATCGTGGGTTGTTGGGCAGCCTTGGTATCCCTTGGCCTTCAGCACTTGGCACTAGTGTTTTACAGGAGGTGTTGTCTGCAAGAAGATGAAAATTCTGTTAATAGATATAAATTCAAGCATTCCTTTGTTGCAGTGTAAACAATGATATGGTTAAACAGATGTTAGGCTAAAATAACAAGGCTGTGAATACTAAGACAGAGAAATAAAATGATGTGTAACTGGCTATAAGACATTCAAGCTGAAGAGGAAGACCAGAGTTCTAGGAACAACCACGTTTGTCTTCACAGGGCCTCGTTGGCTCCCATGAAGCTCTGTGGCGTATAATCAAGGCACTGTCACATTTTCATATCTCTTCTAATACTTAATTGTGACACCTGTTAGTAGGAACAGCTTCTAAGAAAGTATCCAGGAATAGAGACCTATTCTAGGAAGGACATTTTCATTCTAGACACACATAGACAAAGAATTAGATTTGAATATCCAAGGAAATTGGTTAAGTCTGGGTAGCTGTGTTTCATGAGAGTCAGATTGCCCTTTTGTAGCTAGACCTCCTTAAAGGAACAGACTGTTCCCACTATAACAGCTCACCTGTGTATGCAATGAATGTGTTACTCAGAAGACTTGCTTTTATATTATCAGTGGCATTGTGATTTCAACATGCCTCCCCTTTTGTAAACATCATGAGAGGAAGGGCTCTAAAATTAAAGAGACAATATACTATGATTTGGGATAGAAAAAAGTCACCTTACTTCAAGTATATTCCACCCACCTTATAAATATTCATAAAAATATTTAAAATATACAATGAAAAACCTATTGTTGTTTCACACCTTGAGAGCGCCCAGTAGAACCTCTTTTTGAAGGGATTTGCTTAGTTATTAAATAACTAATCTGCTAGGTGACTAAATAAACTTGTGCTTAAACTCTGCCTCTGAGAAATTCACTCCTTCTAAAAGATAAGAATGCTAGATTCCCTCATCATGTTTACTACACCTTAACAGACAGGAGACAGTGATAGTTTTTATGGTAAAATGTACTATTCATGCAAACCAGTAGCACCAAGTTGTTATTATGTAAGTAATAGGAGCATGAAAGGAATACAGGAAAATCCAGTGATAATGATGCCTCTATAGGAAAAAAGCTACTGTGCCATTTTGAAGCAATCCATCAGTGGACGATACATTTGGTTTGAAAATAGTTTCCCAGAACTTCTGTGTTAATATTGAGAGATGTTAAACAGTTATACATTCAGGTTTGTAGAATTGAAAAGAAAAACAAATCAAGTAAATCACTTGTGTTACTCATGTGGCTCCATGTATTTGATGAGGATTTTCATAGACATGAATTATAGGAGGACCTCATATAATTAGATAAGTTTATAGTAGAGAAAGTAAATATCAATATATTAAAAATCAAATAAAATTAAGCTTAGGTTGAGTCAACAACTATACTTCATTT
>CAJQZJ010027982.1:4157299-4233158 GCA_907164525.1 Lophiomys imhausi | reverse complement strand
AACTTCTAGATTTTCTAGTAATTGAGTTCATTAGTAACAATATCATGCTTTAACAATAAGTAATTGTTAAAATTTAAACTCTAGAAAGAATTAATATTTTTCATTTCTTAATAAGCATAGACATTTTAAAAAAGTATACTGTATTATTCATTCTTATAAATTAGATTTAGAACAGAAAACCACACATTATATTATTAAAACAAGAAATTTTATTGAAAGTTTGTAAGTACTTATTTCTATATGTATTCCCATTTTTTTACATAACACTAATCAAAACCATACTACTTATTGAAAGTCAGGATCATGTCATCTTGGAAATTTTTTCTTGACCATGTTTATTTTGCAATATTTCTTAGTTATTGAATTTTTGTATATTTTATATATATCTTCATTCTTTAATAATATATGAATATTTTTTTGCCCATGGTTAATTATGTGCAGCATTTATTCAGCAGCAGCACAGGATTTATATTTTCTTATATGCCTATGGATAATGTGACCTAGGATAAAAAACCTGCAATTGGGAATATAGAATGGCAAATCCTTATATGTGTAAATAAAACAAGATCAAAATGTGATCTATTTTCTATTCATCTAATGGGAAAAATGGAAAGAGACTACATGTAGTGCTGTGAAGAAAAGTATAATTGGGCCTTCTTGTCAGAGAGGTGAACATGAATGCTCTTTGTAAAGTTTTATGACAATGTATTTAAAACAAAACCACACAGACCCTTTGGAGCAGGTCTTCTGTGTCTAGGGCTCTGTCCTTTAGAGATTCAAAAGAATATTGCTTTAAGACTTCAGCATGTGGGGGGGGGGAGGATTCAAGATGGCAGCAGTCAGCAGGGACATATTTTGAGCTCAGGAGAAAATAGCTACAACATCCCAGAAATTTGAACAAGCTGAACAACAACCAGAGAAGCGAGAACCCACAGGGTCACACCCAGAAAACCCAGGGAGTAATGGGCGGTCCCTCGGTGGGACTCTCAGACACTCAGGGAAACAGAACTACCAGCCCAGGGAAGTGGTGCATGGTGCTGAGGAACCCAGGCGGAGGGTCGCAGGGTGGAGGTGGCAGATACTGCCACCTTAGTGGGCATTAGCCACTCAAATACCCAGAGAGTGGCTCCAAACCCCAGACAGGGGTACTCACCAGCCTTCAGAGCACCCAGCTTCCATGTGGGTGTTCCAGAACCAGCGGAGCCAAGAGACATGGAACAGGTATATTCTTAGTGGAACCATTATGGTGGCGATCCACACCTTGATTTAGCTCCAGTGGAGTGGCAGTCTGGGAGGTGCAAACATATCTGGGTTTACCCAGAAAGGTGTTGGACATATAGGTCCCTCTACTGGATATACAATCACATGGAAGAACTTTTGCCTGAGACAGGGCAGAGGGCTGCTCTTCCTGCACAGGTGCATGGGTCTGATCACTGCAGGGCCTTGGCAGGCAGCTGCAACTGCCAGGTAGAGGTACCTCCCTGCTTCCTGAGTGTCCAGCTTCCACACAATTGCTCCAGGACCCAAGGGAGAGCAGAGTGCCACTGAAATGGCAAGATTGTAGTTGGCAGAAAGGCAGGTGGTCGGTTTAAAAGGCTGTGGAACTCCACTGAGTCCAAATCCAACAGACGGGGTATGGGGTTCATATTGGACCCAGTGCACCTTGCCCTTCCTTGGTTGGATCCGCTATCTTCAGCATCTACAACCCCAGCATGGGAAAAGCGAGTTCTTGGCCTTTGTGCACTGACTAAGTGATTCAGACTATGAGGGCTTACTACTGAGGGGTCAAGAGACACAGAGGTGCCCTCGGGACCACCTAGAAGAAGCTGCCTGGAGGGATCATGACCCTCTGATCACATACATGAGCAACAGGAGATCTACTGCTCTCACCTACAATCTGTGGTCCTCCATGCCCATTGACGTTACTAGAAAGACCTGCTAAAACCCAAGTCTCTGCAAGGTTCAATAGCACATCCCATCCAATCCCCAACCTGAGTTCACAGTTGGGACAGAATGGGAAGTGGTGAGCTTCGGGGTCCCAATGAGACCCAGCACCCTACTCAATACCTCACCTAGCTTGTGTTGAGCTACAGACCACCATGATTATACAGACTATACACCAAAGCTCCCTCCTAGGCACCAGGTCAAGAAGACATCAGGAACAATCAGCTAAGGACAACCAGATTACTAAAAGTCTGCAAAAGAAAAAAACTGACAAAAGTCAGGAAAATATGACACCAAAAAAATTTCAGCGAGGTTAGCACATCAAGTCCTGAACATCCCACCACAGCTGAAACACATGGAAATGATGACCAAGGTATACTTAGGAAAATGATAGAGTCCTAACAAGAAGAAATTAAATCCCTGAAAGAATATAAAGAATTCTCAATTTTACAAATGAAAGCAATGGAGAATACCGTTAGAGATATCCAAGCCAACATAGCCCAACATGAATGGGAAAGAGACAAGGCAATGAGAAAGATTTGAAAGATTTGCAGACAAATACAAGCAAATTGGAACAGGAAACATAAAATGAATGAAATTGTTCAAAACTTGAAATTGGAAGTAGAAGCAATAAAGAAAACACAAACAGAGATAAGAGTGGAAGTGGAGAATCAAGGAAAGTGAACAGGAACTATAGACATGAGTATCAAAAATAGGATACAAGAGATGGAAGACAGAATCTCAGGTGTGGAAGACTCGATTGAAAAAATCATTACAACAATCAAAGAAAATGAGAAATATAAAAAGTTCTCACTCACAACATCCAAGAAATTAAGAACTCAATAAAAAGACAGAAGCTAAGAATTATAGGCATAGAGGAAAGAGAAGACGCCTGACGCCAAGGTCCAGGAAACATCTTCCACAAAATCATAGAAGAAAATTTCCCAAACCTGAAGAAAGAGATGCCAATAAAATTCCAAGAGGCATACAGAACACCAAACAGATTAAACCAGAAAAGCAATTCCTCTTGCCACATAATTGAACCACTAAATGTACAGAACAAAGAAAGAATATTAAAAGCTGTAAGATAAAAATGTCAAGTAATGTATAATGGCAGACCCATCAGAATTACACCTGATTTTCCTCAGAAACTTTAAAAGCCAGAAGGTCCTAGGCAGACATCCCGGAAGCCCTAAGAGATAATAGGTGCCAGGCAAGATTACTTTAGCCAGCAAAATTCTCTATAAACATAGTTGGAGAAAACAAGATATTCCATGGCAAAACAAAATTTAAATAGAGTCTACCCACAAATTCAGCCCTACAGACGATACTAGAAGGAAAATTCCAACCCAGAGAAGATAACTACACCCAAGAAAACAGTGGAAGCAAAAAAGTTCACTGCAGCTAAACCAAAAGAAACACACAACCACCACTTACACAAAAATAACAGGAAATAACAACCTTTAGTCAATAATATCCCTCAACATCAATGGACTTAACTCCCCAGTAAAAAGGCACAGGTTAACAGAATGGATTCATAAACAACACCCATCATTTTGCTGCATACAAGAAATTCATCTCACTAACAAAGATATATGCTACCTCAGAGTAAAGGGCTGGGAAAAGGTTTTCCAAGTAAATGGACCCAGGAACCAAGCTGGAGTAGCAATCCTAATATCAAATAAGATAGACTTTCAACTGAAGTTAATCAAAAAAGATAGGGAAAGACACAATATACTCATTTAAGGAAAAATTCATCAAGATGACATCTCAATACTGAATATATATGCCCCAAATGCAAGGGCACCCACGTTTGTAAAAGAAACTCTTCTAAAGCTTAAACCACATATCTATCCCCACATATTAGTAGTGTGAGACTTCAACACCCCACTCACAATAATAGACAGGTCATCGAGACAGAAACCAAACAGAAATAATGAGCTTAACAGAGATCATGAACCAAATGGACCTAACAGATATCTACAGAACGTTTCACCCTAACACAAAAGAATGCACCTTTTCAGCACCACATGGAACCTTCTCCAAAATCTACCATATAGTCAGACACAAAGCAAGCCTCAATAGATACAAGGAAATTGAAATAACCCCTTGTACCTTATCAGATCACCATGGAATAAAGGTGAACTTCAACAACAACAGAAATAACAGAAAGCTCACACATTCATGGAAACAGAACAACTCTCTACTCAATGACCACTGAGTCAGGGAAAAAATAAAGAAGGAAATCAAAGACTTCTTAAAATCCAATGAAAATGAAGGTATGGCATACCCAAACCTATGGGAGACAATGAAAGCAGTGCTATGAGGAAAGTTCATAGCACTAAGTGCCTTTAAAAAGAAAATTGTGATAGCCCTTATTAGCTAATTAACAGCTGAACTGGAAAAATTGAAAAAAAAAAAAAAAAAGAAGCAAACACTCCCAAGAGGAGCAGAAGGTAGGAAATCATCAAACTTAGGGCTGAAATTAACAACTTGAAAACAAAAAGAACATTACAAAGAATCAACGAAACCAAGAATTGGTTCTTTGATAAAATCAACAAAATAGACAAAACCTTAGTCAAATTAAACAAAAGGCAGAGGGAAAATACTCAAATCAACAAAATCAGAATTGAAAAGGGAGAAATAACAACAGACATTGAGGAAATCCAAAGAATCTTTAGGTCTTAGTTTAAAAATGTGCACTCCACTGAATTTGAAAACCTAAGAGAAATGGACAATTTTCTTGATAGATTCCACCTACCATGTTAAATCAAGATCAGTTTAACAGATTAAACAATCCTATAATACTCAGGAAATAGAAACAGTCATTAAAAGTCTCCCAACCAAAAAAAAAAAAAAATAAAGCCCAGGGCCAGATGGTTTCAGCACAGAATTCTACTAGACTTTCAAAGAAGAGCAAATACCAATACTCTTCAAACTCTTCCACAAAACAGAAACAGAAGGAACACTGCTAAACACATTGTATAAGGCCACAGTCACCTTGATACCTAAACCACACAAAGACCCAACAACAACAAAAACAAACTTCACACCAATTTCCCTCATGAACATAGACACAAAAATACCTAATAAAATACTGGCAATCTGAATCCAAGAACACATCAAAAGTATCCTAGACCATGATCAAGCAGGCTTTATCCCAGGAATGTAGGGTTGGTTCAACATACGAAAATCCATCAATATAATTTACCATATAAACAAGCTGAAAGAAAAAAAAGAACCACATGATCACCTCTCTAGATGCTGAAAAAGCACTTGACAAAATCCAAAACCCCTTCATGCAGAAAGTCCTAGTGAGAGCTAGCATACAAGGACCATACTTAGAAATAATAAAAGTGATATACAGCAAGCCAGTAGCCAACATCAAATTAAATGGAAAGTTAAAGCATTTCTTCTAAACTAAGGGACAAAGCAAGGATTCCCACTTTCACCATATCTCTTCAACATAGTACATGAAGATCTTGCTTGAGCAACAAGACAACTAAAGGAGATCAAGCAGATACAAGTTGAAAAGGAAGAAGTCAAATTATCCCTATTTGCAGATGATATAATAGTATACATAAGTGATACCAAAAAACTCAACCAGAGAACTCTTACAGCTGATAAACACCTTCAGCAAGGTGACTGGATACAAAATTAATTAAAAAAAAAAAATCAGAAGCCCTTCTTTATACAACAGACAAATGGGTTGAAAAAGAAATAAGGGAAACAACTACCTTCACAATAACCACAAACAACATAAAATACCTGGAATACCTGGAGGTAACTCTAACCAAGCAAGTAAAGGACCTGTACAATAAAAACTTCAAGCCCTTGAAGAAAGAAATTGAAGAGGACATCAGAAGATGGAAAGATCTCCCATGCTCATGGATATGTAGGATCAGCATAATAAAAATGATCATCATGCCAAAAGCAATATACAGATTCAATGCATTTCCTATCACAATACCACCACAAATCTTTATACCCCTGGAAAAATCAATTCTCAATTTCTTATGTAATAACAAAAACAGAAAAAAAAGCAGAATAGCTAAATCAATCCTGTACAACAAAAATACATCTGGAGGTATCACCATCCCAGATTTTAAGCTGTACTACAGAGCAATAGTAACAAAAACAGCATGGTACTGGTATAGAAACAGACCAGTGGACCAATGAAATCAAATCGAAGACCCAGAAGTGAACCCACACACCTATGGTCACTTAATTTTTACATAGAATTCAAAACCGTACAATGGAAAAAGGACAGCATCTTCAACAAATTGTGCTGGTCCAACTGAATGTCAACATGTAAAAGATTGAAATTAGACCCATACTTATCACCTTGTACAAAACTTAAATCCAAGTGGATCAAAAACCTTAACATAAAACCAGACGCACTAAGTGTAATAGAAGAGAAATTAGGGAAAAGTCTCAAACTCATTGGCATAGGTGACAACTTCCTGAACAGAACACCAATAGCTCAGGCTCTAAGACCAACAATCAATAAATTGGACCTCTTCAAACTGAATAGCTTCTGTAAGGCAAAGGATATTGTCATTAGAACAAAATGGCAACCTACAGATTGGGAAAAGATATTTATCAACCACACATCAGACAGAGGGCTAATATCCAAAATTTATAAATAACTCAAGAAATTAAACACCAAGAAACCAAACAATCCAATCAAAAAGTGGGAAACAGAGCTAAACCTGAGAAATCACCAAAGAGTAATCTAAAATGGCCAAGAGACACTTGAAGAAATACTCAATATACGTAATCATCAGAGAAATACAACTCAAGAGAACTCTGAGATTCCATTTCATACCTGTCAGAATGACTAAGATCAAAATTTCTAATAACAGAACCTGCTGGCAAGGTTGTGAAGAAAGGGGAACACTCCTTCATTGCTGGTACAATGTATACTTGTACAACTACTATGGAAATCAATCTGGCGATATCTTAGAAAACTTGGAATATCTCTACCTTGGTATGACACAGCCATACCACTTCTGGGTATACACCCAAATGATTCCTCACCAAACCACAATGACATATCCTCATCTATGTTCCTAGCAGCCTTATTTGTAATAGCTAGAAACTGGAAACAATCCAGATGTCCCTCAACTGAGGAATGGATTAAAAAAATCTGTGGTACATCTGCACAATGGAATACTACTCAGCTATCAGAAACAATGGAATCATGCAATTTGCTGTCAAATGGATGGAACTAGAAAACTTCATCCTGAGTGAGCCAATCCAGACTAAGAAAGATGCACATGCCATCTACTCACTTATAATTGTATTTTAGCCATGTAGTACAGGATAACTATTGTACAACCAATACACCAAAAGGAACAGGAACATAGACTTTGTTGATGAGACATTTTGCCATAGTGATGCTGCCATGTAGGCCCTCAGTATATGAGGAGGCTGTTGGCCCTCATGTGACTGCTGAACTGGGGTGGATGACTGATGTGTGAGGACACTCCACTCTGGAGGAGTAGGATGGGAGGGTGGGAGGGTGGAACTTCGAGGGCTGGAGGGGGCACTGTGATGGAGATGTGGATTGAAGTAGTGAACAAACATTAAAAAAAGACTGCAGCATGCTTGCACTGGGAAAAATTAGACACAAAAATATGTTTCCAATGACCAAACTAGATGTTAATAAATCTCAACATACTATTTGTATTTATTCAGCAATTGAAAGAGTTCAGTAATATTTGTCTTGAAAGAGTTAGAATATGATATGAAACAAAGCCTGCATAAGGTCAGAGAAGGGGCTTCTTCACCAAGAAAAGGTTCCTAGAGCTTCTCACACCATGGAGGTTTCACCTCTTCTAGTATTTATATCCTTTATTATTTTGTGATAGAATTCTTTCTGTAGTGAACCAAGTTCATATATTTAGCTTGTCCTCTTACCCTCTTTCCCCCAATGTAGTTTTAGTCTTTGTTAAGAACATTAAGACTGGCCAGTCTTTCTGATTATTCTCATATCCCTTTTCTTTTCTAGACAGGATCTCCCATAGCCCTGACCAATGATTTTTGGTCTTGAGTGAACCTAGCTAATAGGTAGAAACCTCTTTGTAAACCTGTTCTGTCCATATGAACTTACATTATAACTTCTCAATTCAATTCTTCGATCATTCCACTGAAAGCACACAGTTTTTTTTTTTTTTGTTCCAGAACATAATGAAAATGTAAAGCCTCTGTCACTAATAAATGACAAAACACATGCTTGTGTTTCTCAACAGCTAGTCAAGTGTGAGTATTTGTGTTGTTCTAGATGAGGTAAATCACTCCAGACAAGGAAAATTAAGCCACAGCTTATGTGATCAGATCAAAACAGTAGTCATTTTCCCCACCAATGATTCCTATTAAATGAATTGTATGCTAAAAGCTTCCAATAATGAGTTAGGTTTAATAAATTATTCACTCTTCACAACTTTTTATTCTCTCAAGACTTGCCTGTCCCCAGAAGGGAATTCATCAAACAGCCTCTGCATATCAGAAGCAAAAGAAAAATGAATAAAACTGGAGTGGCTGAAGCATAACTACTGGTAATGGGATTGGTCCTGCTTCAATTTCTCTGTCACCCACCAGACATGAGAAATATTCCCTTAGTGGCTCACTGTTGTCTTACTCAGTTTTTGTTTCTCCCATAAGTATTGTATATTGACTACTGAGAACTGCATCATGTTTGTGACTGATTTCTGCTCTGCTCTGATGCACTGGCAACTTTATTTCTAAAATATATTATGCAAAATGAGGCCATTGAGAATATCAGAATGTGTGTGCGCATACACACACACACACACACACACACACACACACACACACACACGCACATGCACACACAGAGCACACAGCACACAGCACACCCAGGTAAGGGGGGAGGCAGAAAACAAAACAGAGATCTTTCAAAGAAGCATTGGCAATATATTCAGCAATTGCTCATAATATTCTTTTCTTGGTTGCAGAGGACCAGATTACAAGTGGTATTGGAGGGCTTTAGGCCCATGGCTGAGCAGCTCCCATTCCACCCACTTCAGTAGATCATGCCTAGGGTCATCTTATGGTGGTGTTGTATGTGACTATATGGGGCTGGCAGAGAAGGTGATACCACTGATGAACAACTGATGAACAATCAGA
Organism: Lophiomys imhausi; assembly: GCA_907164525.1. Lineage (NCBI taxonomy): Eukaryota > Metazoa > Chordata > Mammalia > Rodentia > Muridae > Lophiomys > Lophiomys imhausi. The sequence goes on along the minus strand of CAJQZJ010027982.1, from coordinate 4,224,062 downwards.
GCCTGACTCATGGTATTTTGTCCAGGTAAGTGTAAGATCACAACAAACTGTTGCTGTAGAAGCACTTTGGCATTCAATATTCCTACTAGCTTAGCAGCTCCTAAGGAAACTGACATAAAGTTTTTTTTTTTTCATTTTATTCTAAGATAAGTTGAAATTATGGGGAGAAATATAAGATTTAAGAGACATACCAATTATCCAACATTTTTATGAGATACACATTGATATTTTGTTTGCAAAATTACCAAATAAATTTTCCTATATGAATCGGACTTATGAAATGAGAGTCTGTATCAGGAACTTACTTTATTAGAGTTTTAATCAATAGTTTTAATTTTTTGATAATTTCATTTATGTATGTAATTATTTTGATCAAGATTGCCTTATTACACTTTCTCCTCCTCCTCCTCTACTTCCTCTTCAGACTCCTTTCTTCCACAAAACTCTCCCTACTTTTTCACGTGTTTTTACAGTATTATTTATTTAAATTTATTCATTTATATATATTTTTCAGTTTAATCACAATTTATTGTATAAACATGGTGTGTCTGTTTACCACATTAAAAAACTGAAATAGATTCTTCTTTCATATAATACATTCCAACCACAGTTTCTCTTCCCTCCTCTTCTCCTAACTGCCCCCAGACTTCCTCTCTCTGCAAGATACACTTCCCCTTCATTTCCTTTTCAGAAAAGAGCAGGTCATCAGGAGACAACACAGCCAGACAGGACAAAACAAGTTATAATAAGATAAGGTGAAAGCCTCATATCAAAGCTGGACAAGGTAATTCATTAGGAGGAAGAGTTTCAAAAGCAGACAAAACAGTCAGGAATACACCTGCTTCCAATGATAAAAGTCTCACAAGAACACCAAGCTAACAGCCATAACTTACACGCAGAGGACCTGGTGCAGATCCATTGAGTCCTTTGCTGATCCATTGCTGTTTCATTCTCTGTGAGTCCATGTGAGCCCAGCTTAGTTGATTTGGGCCATGTTCTCCTGGTCTCCACAATCCCCTCTGACACCTAGAGTCTTTCCTCTCCCTCTTCTTGGGATTCCTGATATCAGACAGTAGGGACCCGATGGAGACCTCAAATTTGGTCTCTCTGTAGGCATAATATCTGTCTGTGTGTCTCTGCACTCTCTCCAATCCCTCCCATCTGTGCAGGAGGAAGCTTCCCTGATGACAACTTGACAAAGCACCAATCTATGAGTAAAGCAGAAATCATTGTCATATTTTAAAAATGTGTATGCAGACAAATGAAATATTTATTTAAAATGTTCTTATTTACAAAGTCAGAATGATGGATACATTTGTTCAGTTTAGCTTATGGCTTCATAAACAACTAAGCCTATATTTTTTCTTAGGACTTAAATAATCCTAGAGGTCAGGAAGATAGAGCTGTTGAGCTGTTGAGCACAATTCCATATATCACTGACAAGCACCTCAAATTCAGTATTGATTAAGTGAATTGTACCATATCATATAAAGGAACAGTTATAGCAAGTCAGGAACCATGATGGAATTTTACCCATTGCTAGAGCTCTTCATAAACCTATGTCATACTTATGAATGTATAAATATCGTGGAAATGAAACACTTTTGCTTTCTATGCATGCAAAACATTATACCGCAAAATTTCTAACATGATGACTGCTTAAAATTTACTGAGTGTTTTCTTGGATTTTTCTCTAAACTATGCATATCACATTAATCTGTTTTCACAGCAATTCTTTGAAATATATATTTTTACCTCCTTTTGTATGTGATAGCTATTATAGGAAGTAATTCTACTTTATCATCCAAGATTAGTCCTTCTACCTTTGTAATTGTGGCCCTTGGGGTAGATTGAAACAAAACAAAGGGCACTCAGGCACTCAGATCTCTTGTATTTCTTTTACTTTGTATAGAATATCAGCAAGGGAGAGATAGGTAGTCCCTTACTTCATATTGACCTTAATAATGAATATTTTAAGAAGGAGTCCCCCATGGCTTTCTCATACATTTACTATGTAAAGCTACAAAAATCTCTCAATGTGATTTTTTTTTTTTTTTTTTTTTTTTTTTTTTGCCCCTGAATGTTACTGGAGGACATGATCCCTGGGGTTTCAGACTTAATTAGGTTGATCTTGCAGTCTTCGATTTTTAGCTAGCAAGTACCATTTCATCATCTGTCTGTGAGTTCTTGGAATTTTTAATCCTCAACATCTATCATGATAACTGAAGACTATAGTAATGGAATTCATCTTCTGTCTTCAGTGACAATACTGACCAATGGGCGAATATCTATCACATTTCTACTGAGGCCAGTAATGTATATAGGTATATAAAATCAACCATTTTAGTTGGAGTAGAATTTATTCACCAAGGGCTTCTTCTGAAGAGAAACACTAATGTGGAATGGTTGGTGAACTATAGTGAATAGAACAATTAAACACTTTAAATACATGTGCTTTTATTCTATGTTTATCAAAAGTTTTTCTTTATATTCTTACTGAGTGATTTATGTTCTGTCATTTTCTGTCTTTTGTGACTTATATTGATGACAATGAAATTTTGTCATAATGGCTGCATTTCTTATAAGAGGATAGTAGAATTAAAATATTTAATAGATTTTTTTTCATTTTATTGAAATGGATTTTTTTCTTATATAATGTCCTGATTATGAATTCCCCTCCCTCTGTCCATCTCAGCTCCTCCCCATCACACCTCCCACCTAGTTGCACTTACTTTTTGTCTCTTTTTGAAAAAAAAAAACAACCTTTTAAGGGAATATAATATAATATAATATAAATAAAACAAAAACTAAAACATAGGACAAAACAAACAGAAGGAAAAGAAAGCAAGAGAAGGCATAAGAATCAAACACTTTTTCATTCCCACACTCAGAAACACCATCAAAACACTGAACTGGTAGCCATGATATAAGTGTAGAGGACCAGGTGCAGACCCATGCAGATACTGCTCATGCTGCTTCAGGCTCCTTGACTTCATATGAGCTTTGGTTACACTGATTTAGAGTCTTGTTTTCTTAGTAGCCTCTATCCCTGTCTCCTCTTAGCAGGGTTCCCAGGTCTCTGAGGGGAAGTATTTGATGGAGGTATGCAATTTTGGGCTGAGTATCGCAGGATCTGTCATTAAGTTTTCTGTTTAGCAACTGAATGTATAGTTCCTTGAAAATCATACATTTGTTGTAATGTACTCAATATAATATAAATTGTTTAAATTCAAAATATGATGCTTATACAGAAGAACATTTATTACAAAATAGGGTAGAAAAATATTTCAATGAAGTTGAAATTTTCATTATATTCTAGGACAGAGCTACCCTTCCCTTTTAAAATTGCTATGGTAAATCTTCAATTTTAAACACATACATACTTGCATGCAAACCTCCTTACTGACCTGCCTTGCCTCAGTGAAAAAAAGAGCTAGTGGACAAAGCTGTCAAACATCTGAGAGATATCTCCTCTTGGACAAGTGAAGTACATGGATTTAATTCATATAGGTAGAACTTTTGTGAGGCAGATTTACTTTGTTAGTAGCTTAGGCATGCTCCTTAACTGTTTTGAGTTTCAGGGCCAACTGTGTTGAGTTTCAATAATCTTTTGAGAGCTTTTAGGATAATCAAATCAGTAATATCAAATGTAAAGTTCTTAGCAAAACAAAATACATACTCTTTGGCTTGACCATCCATGAAGAGAACACATAGGTAATATAAGGTAGGATCAAGTGTGAACTTTGAGGAAATATCAAAACACTGAGTCTGGCAAAATGTCCATATTTGTTTTCTCTGGTAGATAGTGCTGCTGTACCTGGGCATGCTAAGCATCACAGCCTAGGTGCCACCCTCATCTGTATTTTAACCCAAATTTCACCATTTTCTTAAAAATCTGTATTTAGCCTAAGTAATTATAGTTTCCGTACTGGAGATATCAGAACAACAATTTCTATTTCTCCATTCCAACTGATGTTCCTTCAAATCCACCTAAATATTCCCTATATGTCCCTCAAACTTAGCATGTCTCATTTCTACTAGGATTCCAAGTGCCCTGCTCTTGCAGTAAAAAAAAGGAAGGGGGGTTTAGTTAAGTTCTGAAGAAAAAGTACAAATCAAATTTCTGCAGAAATTCAAATTTTCTTTTCAGTCTTGGTGTACTGTACAGTACGTTTCTAGCAAGTATATACACTTGGCTTGGTAGCCCTCAATGAGTGGAAATGATGAGATTTTGCTTCAATTGTGATGGTGAGTCTGCCACTTTCAGTAATGATGGCCACTATGGCACAGGGCTTCAGTTACGGCCACTGGAATGAACAGGGCATAAGCAGTTTTGATCTTTATCTTAAAGACAGTTTATAGCTCAGGAGGGGGTACTTCCTTTGATATCACATTTACAAAAGTGGCATTAAACACAGACATTAACGTGTTGTTTTGCTTTGGGAAAGAAATATACTGGACATTTTCATTACTATTAAGTATAGCATTATATTTAACTGTCCATCCCTCTATATTTAGAAGAATCATTTGGGCCACTTTATATTTTATTATCAATTTTTCCTTTGTTTTCGGTCAGTTTGTGGTTTGTGTGTCATATACCCATACAAGAGAGCTGATACACACTATTGCCAACATGTTTACATAACTATGTGCCTTGGAATTATTTTATGAACCAAGACTTTCCTCCATTGCTAGGAAAACACACAAGTGACTTGAGGGAGGTGTTCACTATTAATACAGTGGTCTGATTAACAATTGTCAACAAAATCTATCTTCCACAGAAATTGTCTTCATTAAGCAAGCTTATAGCAGTCCTGTTTATAAAGAATAGATAGACACTGATAGTAATATGGGCCAACATGGGGCTTTAAGTCATATGATGTGTAATTAACAAGAAATTATTGCTGCCAGAGTGGACATCTGCTTAAGTATAAACTGGAATTACAAACAGTTCAATGAAATTCAAATGCAGAACACTGTGACTTGAGGTTTATTCATGGTCATTTGGTCAATTTTCAAGTATTTCATCAGTTTAGACCATAGCATAGTTCTGTAGATTGGCAATAAAATACTTGCAACCTAAATCCAAGAACACAAAAAGTATCATACAACATGATCAAGTAGGTATCATCCCTGGGATGCAAGAATGGTTCAACATATGAAAATCTGTCAATGTAATCCACCATATAAACAAGCGGGAAGAAAAAAATTGCCACATTATCATCTCTTAGATGCTGAAAAAGCATTTGACAAAATCCAACACACCTTCATGTTAACAGTCTTGAAGAGATAAGGCATACAAGAATTTCCAAAATTTTGATATATAAAAATCTAAGAAACATCAAAAATTGTATACAGTTTGGTAGAGCTATCTATAGGTTATAGATTTAAGAAGGAGTTTCAACTGGGTTCCAGGAACTGTACAGATAAAATCAAGATCAAGATGTTAATGGCATTTTTAGGGACCACTTTGGAATTAATTGTTTAGATGAGGCCATGAGTTTAGGATCCAATATATGCATTCTAATTTTAGAAAATAAAAAATGAAGATGAGATTTGAGTTGACATATTCAAATATGCCTCTCAATGTGATGACATATGTTCTGTTATGATGCAATGAGGCCCATACCAGATAACAATGATTTTTGGGTGTCATGTTATTGGATTTTCCAGTTTCTGTCTTTGTAATTTACTCATTCTGTGGCATTTTACTGTACCAAAGTAATACTTTAAAGTGAGATAAATTTGGACATTTTTATAAAAATAGAACCATTTTCTTTCTTTCATATAATTTTATAGTTTACTAACAATTGCATGTCTAATATATTTTCTGATCTCTTAATGAATAAATACTGAAAATGTAAATTCTAATTCTGAAAATTATTGTGTACTAAGTTAGAACTCTTTGACAGTTTTATAAATTGTATAATATTTTTCTTTCTTGTTTATTCATTAAAGCACATGCTTGTTAATATGAATGAATACATTTAAATATTTATTTACCTGTGTATCTTTTGATGGATGATCTGTAATATATTTTTTCTGATACATACTTTCTTAATCAATCTATATCTTATAAGACATAGTGTAAAATGTAACACCTGTGACTTTATTTGTAAAGTTTATTAGCTATAAGTTTATTATTCACAGGTTATGCTCTGTAGTGCCAAATAATATTAATCACTACCTGATGAATCATAGGGATGTTTTCAAGAGGGTTGTGTCAGTACTACCTACTCATGTCAATACAAAAATTTAAACAAATATAGCACAAGCTGATGAAATGTGTGTATGTTGAATGAAATTTATTATTGTGTGTAAGGAGACAGTAAAATGGTGGGAACTAAATTGTTAAAAATTGTGTGATTTTTGGAAAAGTCTGAGACAGAGCAAATGCATGAGAGGTTTGGAATTCTGGTGGTTTATAAATGTCACTATGCTATGTTATTATCTTAAAGCAACTGAAACTATAAACCGGAGATAAAATGCTGGCTTGTTAAATATTGAATTGTTCAAACAAAGTTCTAGTTCATTCATGGAGAATATTCAATTTGTTAAATGAGTGTCTATATTTTAAATAAAAATATACATTTATAACATTTCATCTACTTTTGTATACATGTCATGTATGTTGGTAAATTTCTCCTTAGAAGTCATTGTTATTTGTTTATGCAACAACCTATAATTTTGATTCTGCTGTTAAAAGACTCAAGGCATCTATGAATCTCTAGAATTCTTCCTTATGTAATTGAAAGTGAGTGATCAAGATCATTATCAGAATATTAACAGTTTTGACATCACACCTTATAAAACAGTGTATTCACGTTATGGTACTATTTTAGGACTGTATAAAAACAACTACCTCAAAATAAAATGCATTAAATTTTACCTTCAGAGTGTACATTATTTACCATGGAAGAGATGGAAACATTCCTTAGATGTGAGTGAACAAAAGGTTTGTCCTTTCTCCTTATTTTAGGGATCTCCTAAATTTTAGGGATCTGGTTTTATATTCTGAGCATATTACAACAATAGTTTAATTGACTATTATTTCTATATCATGTTTATTATAATATCATTATTATACTAAAAGCACCAGATAGGTTTTCTTGTTTGGATTAACACATTGTTCAGAATTTATCTTTGAGTTGAAATTAGATGCATTTTAATGGAGTTTTACATCTTCCAAAACTCCCTAAAAGTTCTATATGGGTATTAGCCTTCTGTGGGATTCTTGGTGATGAATTTTCTTTACTTGGCTTGTATCTATGTCTTTTCTCTATCTCCTGGTTGTTCTCTATTCTCCTTTTCAGCGACTTGGTAAGCCTTTCTGCAGTTTTTGTCTTACATTGATTCCTTATGATTTGTTTGTTCATTTCCTATTAATTGGTTCTGTTGTTCTAGAATAATGAGTTTTTCATTTCATTGAGTTTGTAGGTAGGAAAATACTTCCAATTTTAACCAGATGTATAAATTGATTCTGTTAGGCAGGACTGTAGAAAGGCTTTTCTGTAGTACAAAATTAAACAAGACTTCACGCAGTAGTCACAGAATTTTACTGTTTAATCTTTTCATGCTCACTGTTGTGGAGACCATAAGTAGTCCCTTTCCAATTTCACTGGGAATTTTAGACCTCTTAAATTTAAATTCTTTCTGCCTCTATCATCCATCCATCTATCTATCTGTCTATCTATCTATCTATCTATCTATCTATCTATCTATCTATCTATCTATCTATCATCTATCTATCTATCATCTATCATCTATAATCTATCTATATACCATCTATCATCTCTGTCTATCCATATATCTGTGTAATCTGTCATTTGCATATGTACACACACAGGTTTATTCACAATTCATTAGGTCCAGACGCTGTAATGGACTATAAATGGTTCTCTCTGACACTAAATGAGAAAACAAAAATATGTGACAGAAATTTGCTAAACTATGTAGAGGGAATTCAGTCTTTTTTCTTTTGGTATATGCTTTTTTGTTTGTTTGGTTTTTAAAGGGAACCAGATTTTTTTTTTTTTTTGAGGACAAAGCTTTAGTTGGAAAAGAGATCTTTGCAAAAGCCTTTTCCTGAACTTTTAGAGGGAAAAAAGGAAACAAAGATAAAAGGATATCTCTCAGCCTGTTTTTATGGCTTTAAATCTCTCTCTCTTTTAAAATAAACTTTTTTAGTGTGCCAGAACTTAAGTGATGTGTTCTACAGGCATCATTATCCAAGCATCTCCTATGTGTATGGAGCACAGAAGGGATGTGACTAATTGAACACTGCCCACAGAATACAAAATAAGTGGTTTGACAAGTAAAGGATGATGGATGATATGCATTTTTTGTCTAAACATGGTCAGAATTTGTTAGTATACTGCAGATATACCAAAATGAGCTACAGCTTCTGAATGTCTTCTGAATTCTCACTATAACCTAGTAAAACTTCTGTGTATATGTAAATGAGAGTTTACTACAAAAACAACATTTACGTAGCTCATAAAACTATGGTGGCCAATTTTATCTTGCATTTCTTTGTTTCTGATTTTATATAATTTAGTATGGTTTTTGCTAATTCTTTGAGAATTTTTTGCACTGTAATTTGATCATATTCACCTCCCTATACCACCTTCTCCCAGATAATACTCTGTCTCTGTACTCATCCCTCTCATTTTTTCTTTCTTATCCATCAAATCCAATTTGTGCTGACCTACTACTCTGGGCATGAGATCTGACCTAGAATGTAGGTGATATATCAGTTATCATACTATTACTGAGAATTGGCTTCCTCTCCCAGAGTAATTGAATGTCAATAGCTTCTCAGAATGGGGTGGGACTTCATGTTCATCTGTTCTCCATGTTGGAATTTTGTCAGGCTTGGGTTTGAGTGGGTCTTGTGCATGCTGTAAAAATCACTATGAGTTCATATGTGCATCTTTCCTGTTTTGTTCAGAAATCAACTCTGTTCTTGAAGTCATCCATCACTTCTGAATATTTGTAACCTTTCCTTTTTCTCTTCCACATATACCCATAAACCTTTAATGGGGGGGGTGTAATAAAGGCATCACAATCACAACTGAAAACTGAAATCTTCTCTTTTCTGTATATTGACCAGTTGTGAGTCTCTATGTTAATTGTCATTTACTTGAAAAAGAAGATTCTCTGAAAAGGGTTGGAGAATGAACTTATCTATAGATGTATCAATAAGTCAGTAAGGATCATTCTAGTGCTATTTCCACTTATTAGAACAATAGTAGTAGGATTTATGTATGGCCCATGGCTTATCTAGTTACATTGGAAAGGTTTTAATTTTAATCAAAAAGTGGTTGGGTATTTCTATAACATTTGTGCCAGTTTTGTACCAGTGGATATATCCTGCCAGGTAGGTAATTATTATAACTTTCAGGGTTCACAGCTGGCTGAGACCATGCCTACTCTTCTCCCTCAGTATTGTTCACAGCACCTTCCTGCAATATCAAAGCATCTCCTGTAGGCCAGGTGAGTACCTGTAGGCCAGCTAGATTTCTTTATTGTTCTATGACCCAAGTGTGAGTGTCTTCAGCCTTTTAATTCTTTTCAATTATCTCAGATCTTCTTTATATGTAATGTAATTCTGCATATCTTCTTTATTTGTGTTTGAGACAATTCTTAGTATATGTGATTGACCTTTCTGAAAAACCAAAGCATGGTAAAAATCACACAGGCCATGTTTATCTACAAAAGATTTTTTCTTGATATGTGCACTAACTGTTTTCTCTCATTGCTCTAGGTAAATCCTGCATGAAACAACTTACAGAAGAAGGGGTTTATTTTGGCTCATGGTTTTAGGGGAAACACTACATTATGGTGCTTTATCCATGGTAGTAGCCATTTATAGATATATAGATATAGGAGGTTACCACATGGCATAGCTTGATTACATTTTAGCAGACAAGGGAATATAAATATTGAGTTGAAAGGTGTAAGGATTGGGTTAAGTGTGTGTGTGTTGGAGATGTAAGAAAAGAATGGCTATAACACATGACCCATTTCCAGTGGCTAACTCTCATTAGCCAAACCTCAACTTTTAATGGTGGTACAACATGGCTAATAGTTTACTAGTTGAGAATCAATAGTTGAAAAACAGCTTGTGAGAAACATTTATATGGTAAGAACATTATGCAAGGTTTTCATTAAAAGCTGTATAGTTGGTATACTATTACAAATTACATTAAGTATTTCTGAAAGGTCAATAGTGCCTATTTCAGAGATGATTATCTTTTAAAACATTCACATATCTCTATAATAAATCCAAAAGTTACACATGAACAATGAGCAATATTATGTTATTTTTATCTTAAAACAAAATAAAACAAGCATGAGAATCAATAAGTATTGTTTATAATGAATTAAATGACATCATCAAAATAGACATTAACAGGTTTCATAGTAATGAACTATGTTATTTAAAGTATGGATTGATTAAAAAGGAAATGAACAGTTATGGCTGAAGGGAAGGACAGTAAATTACACTTTATAGTTCCATTTCTCAATCCAAAGTTTTGCCATTGCACCTATGAAAAATCATTTACTTTTAGGTTTAATGAAAACTCATCTATTCTAAAATAATCACATTTATGTGAAAAAAACGAATAAATTACAGGTATTAATAGTGTACCACAAATTAACTTAGTAAACCCTATTCTAGAACTTTATAGGATATGAAACAGAAAACTAAATTTTGTCTGTGGAGAATTTGTCCACAAGAAAGTTCTGCTTACTGAAAGTTCATTAAATTATTAGTTTATTATAGATGATTCTTAAATGTTACAGGAAAGCAAAGGATGCAATTTGTCTCTCATGATGAGATTTAAAATACCCAAAAACGTAAATATATGCCCCAAAATTCTTTGTATAAAGAACACTTCTAAGTATAAAGTGCTCCAAAAAATGTATAGAATATGCCACAAAGTGTATGCTTTTAAAATATTTAGTCATTTAGTCCCCCAGTGTCTGTATGTTAGAGGTGCAACTTCCATTTAACATTGTACATAAGGAGACCAGGATACTAAGTTTAAGGACATTCATAGTTCTCACAGCTAGTGAGTAACAGAAAGAAGAGATGATTTTTGATGGTTGTATTCCCTGAGATGTGATAGTTCCTGAGTGACAGCCATATGGTAAACTTGGAGTTACATTCTAAAGTTCTCATTGCTAATTGTGTGGGTGTACAGAGTTTGGTCATGTTTCTAATAGTTCCACTGTGGTACCAGGTAGTGTAATAATTTATTTCTTTTGAGCAAACTCATTTCTGAAGCTGGAGATACCCAGGTAGACATGGGTATATTGTACCAAAATTAGATCTCTGACCCAAGAAAGGCAAATAACAGGTATGATTCTGTTAAGGATCTTGAGGCGAAATATCTGGGATGGATTCTGCAAATTCCTATGCCCCTAAAAGATGTTGAAGCCTTTTTTTTTTTTTGGAAGTTTTAACCTCCAAAACATGAAAGAAATATAACAAGCTAAAAGTCCCTGTACAAATTCCCACATTGAGTCAATACTCCTATTGTAATTGTTGGCAGGAACTAGGAACATCAGTGATGAGAATTTCAGATGGATTATTCTTCACGCTGGGCTAAAACTGAAGAATGTCACTGATTACACACTCCACCTTGGTGATCATTGTCTTTATCTATTTGTTTTGTTTTGTTGTTAAAATAAAATAGCTAGATTGGAAGACGGGTAAACAAAAAAATACGCAAAGATACAAAAATTCGTAAGACAGGGAAAAGAAGTTCACAATGTTTAATGGAGAATCTAACATGTAATCTTGACTCTGTATATTTTGAATTTCGAAATATGAAATCTACAGAGAACCTGAGGCCACTGGGTATAAATGACAGAACTATGTCCACTGATGAAAACAAAAGATGTAAGCAGAATAGTATACACTGATCGCAGTAAACTTTTTTCTTCCTTCAAATCATTATCAACCATTTCACTTATGATCAAGTATATAGACAAAAATACTGCAATTGTTTATATATAGTCTATCAGCAAGAAAGTTGAAATATTCTAATACATATTCCCTGTTAGGTGAAAAAATACTTATTTCTCATTGATGGAATTTTAAAAACACATAGTTCTGATATAAGCAAAGGCTCTTTCAGTTAGTGACCAAACTCAGACAGCCTTCATCCAAGTATTGTGTTTTCTGGGGCAGTTAAAAGTTGCTCTTTGCTCTTTCTTGATTCAGGTCCTGAATGTCAAGATTTTGGCTTTCTATCTAAAAGGAGACCTTGTCTGAAGCCTGATCTCTACAGATATGAGAAAAATATTGGAACCTGGTACTTGTACCAAGAAGAATATTAAAATTACATATAGTAATTCTACATATAGTAGCATTAAGACCTCTTTGAAGAATTTTCCAACCTGCTCTCCAAGGTCAATAGCAAAGCAGTTGATTAAAAATTATCATTTCAATTCCTAGACTCTTAACATGAGAGCCCCAGACTGAGGTTATAATAGATAAAATATACCAGAAACACCAAAATCTGCTTGAATATCATCCTCTCAGATAATCAATAAAACCTGAATAGTTTATGATACAAAAATTCAATCTAACCTCAAAACTTAATGATTACCTTTTCATACTAAAATAGAGGTTATTTTACAAGAAGTTAGAATGAGAAGTGTGTGAAGATTTAGATTGACTTCAGAAAATAGATTAATATATTACAAAAATGAGTAGTTGACAGTAATATGGTTTTTCTTGAGTAACATACTATTTTAACTTAAAATTTATTATGTATGCATATTGTTTATGGTTAGAAATCATCTAAGTTTTTAAAAATTTGTAGTATGTAAAATGCATGAACAACCATGACCTAAAATTACATATATAAGTCTTCAAAAATGTGACTCCATAGGATATTAAATATAAAAGAAGAAAATAAAAAAAAACTACTTCCATGATTTTCCAAAAGTGCAATGGAGTATTTTATGATATCAGAAATACAAAATTAAGGAAAAAGAAGAAAAAAGAAAACCACATTAACACAGGAGTTAATGGAGTTCTTTTGAGCCAGAGAGAGGGTAACAAAACAGCCCCACATTATGAAACATCTGGTCATTGAATCAAGAATGGACTTTAATTGGAAACAGACAGATGGCACAAACACTATTAGCACAGGGAAAGCTGTTATGTAGACACAGAGATCTCGGATAATGACTCTGGCACACTGTCTTTATATCACATTGCCAGTGATGTTACTCAGATTGAATAGAATATCATGGAGGTTGACATAACATTCCTCCAGGCATATTTGTAGTGTTTGAATAGGCAGACAATTACATGTTCTCAGGTAATTAAAAAAATAGATTGGACATCTCTATTTTGGATATTTTGTGCACATGCAAACATATGCTGTGAGAAAGAATACTGCCATATTGATGTTTTGCTTCCTTTGAAAATGTTAGTTTATATTGAGAATTTTTCCAAGTGTCTTTATTATATGGAAAACAGTATATGTCTTGATTCTCAGTGTTGGAAATAAATAGTCACAGAAATTATCACGCAAAATTTTTATGGTGAATATCTTTACATAATATGAAAGATGGATATAGTAACATAAGCAGAAATATGTCCCTGTGTATATTTTTGAATTATGAGGTCTAAGTTAAAGAATTTTCATGTAATTTATCACTAAATGAACCCAACTGTTTTTGAACTCTAACATATGAGTCCGTTTTAAAACAAACTTCATAATCATAAAAAGTGTCTGCAGTATATCACTTTCATTAAAACACTTAGAAAAGTATTTGCTTTTATGCCTTGGCTTTATATCTAGTAAATCTGTTCAGAGAATGATTATTATTTCAGTCATTGGTGCTTGGTATTTAGAACTGATATTTCTTGGAACTAGGTAAATTTTGAAAATATGTATAGAAACTCTTGTGTATATTCAGATGTATATTCCTTAAAACTGTACTCAGAGCACATGAATCCGAAGCAAAGATACTCTGATTTCTATTAAGGTATATAGGCAACACAAGCAGTCCTTTTAAAACAGGAATAAGCATCAGAGAAGATAGATGAGAACAGGTGGTGTGCACCTAGTATTTCATAATTAAATTACTGAGAGTGCGTTTTCAAAATCTAAAGTTGTCAATCATCCAACTTTCTCTTTCTATTGAGTGCCTACATGTCCTCCCTTCTAAAATAATACTATTTATCTATCTCTAACTTGCATTAATTACTTCTGATTATTCCATTTTGAGTAAGCCAGAAGAAATTTGTCTTTCATTTTTGATCACATACCTTTATGTTTTTCCATACTTTTAGAATATTAAAGAAAAAAGCATAATGTTATAAATCCTTTTGGATTAAATATTTCAGTTTACACATGATAAAATTGAGGCCAACAATAAATAAAGGTATCTACTCCCTCTGAGTACAATATTTTATCATTTTCTTCATATGAGAGAAAACACATGACATTTGTTTTATTGGTATGAGTTACCTCACTCAGGATGACTGTCTTCAACTCCATTCATTTAACTGAAAATTTCATAATTTTTTTTCTTAACAATGGAATGATATTACATTGATTAAGTGTCTACATTTTATCATCCACTCATCAGGTCATACACATCTAGATTGTTTTCATTTCCTGGCTATTGTGAATAGAGCAAGAATAAACAGGGTTTTCAGGACAAAACAGGGCAGTTTCACATATGAACTTATAGCAGTTGTGATGTGTACACAAGATCTGTGCAAGGTCAAGCCAGACAAAATTTCGGCATAGGATTTGAAGAAGGTGGACTTTAAGTCTCACTACTAGCTGAACAACTGTTGACAATTGATAGTTGTTGGGAAAAGGAAAGGCAGTTTTATTGAAGGTATCATTCCTCTGTGCTCGTCATTCTTCAGTGTTGGACAACAAAAATAGGACTTGATGGACTTAAATAGCAGCAGCAGCAGCAACAACAACAACAAAAAGACAGGAAATTGGATGGGTCATAATGTAAGTGTAGATCTAGGAAAAGTTGAGGGAAGGATAAATATGATCAGAAGACATATGAAATTCTCAAAGAATTAATAAAATAATATAATTTTGAAAATAATGCTCTTCAAATGATGTTTCATTTATACCTCCTCACAGTTGCTTTTATCAGCTCTTAATGGGGCACCAGGAATCTATCACTAGGTTGTAACCAAGCAGAAGCAGTAGGGAGGATTAGTTCCAGCTTTCCCCATCACTCCCCATCTCTCCTCCTCTACTATCCTTTTATTCCTTCTGTTTTCCTCCCTCCCTTCCTTTTTCTGTTTTCTGACAAGATTTCAGTTGTAGGCCAAGTGAGCCTCAAATTCATGGCAATCCTCTGAAATAGGAAGATTACAGACACAAACCACATGCCCAGCTCATTTTGCATGACACTAGACATGCTCTTGTGGATCAGAAAAGCCCACTATGCCTCAACCTTACAAAAAGGACGACAGGCAACTAAAGAATGTTGAGAATGAAAGAAACAGTCTTCCCCAGGAAAGAGCACACCAATTGGTTAGCCAATACCAAATGGTCATCCTTGGAAACATACATATAAGCATCATTGTACAGACTGAGTAAGTTGTAGTTATGCTTATATATATATATATAGACATACACACACACATATATATATATCTTCACAATTGAAAAAGTAGTTCATGAAACTGAAAGATAGCAAGGATGTGTATATAGGAGGGTTTAGTGGGAGGAAACAGAAAGGAAAATGATGTCATTATAGTGTACCGAAAACAGAAACTTAAAAAAAAAATCCTTCAAATATCTGTATATTGTGGATTTGTGTATAATTACCTGTCAATTTATAAGCTGTATATATATATATATATATACAAATCTATTATAAAAGTGAGAAAAACATAGAAAAGCAAGCCACTCAATCATATTTGATCACATTTATTAAATTTCACTAGGTGCAGACATGAAACCTCCACCTAGTTTGAAGTGTAAGATCCAGAAATAATCTCATGGTGCTCTTTAGGTATTTTAAGTATGAGCCACTACATGGTGCATACTTCATTTAATTGATGCATATAAGTCAGTCATTAAAAATTTAATTATAAATGAAAATCAATTAAAAACTGAAAAATTAAAATAATAGATGCATATGAAAAGTATCCGTATGTTTTTTATTCTAATTTTTTAATTTTTTGTTTATTTATTGCTTCAGGTTACATCTCCATCACAGTACCTCTTTCCACCCCTCCCAGTCCTGCCCTACACCCTCTACCCCCTATCTCTTCCATCCCACATCTGTGGAATGCAGTGTCCCTATGTATCAGTCCCCCACCCCAGTTCAGGGTCATATGAGGGTCAAGAGCCTCCTCATACACTGGGGGTCTACAAGGCAGCACCACTAGGGGAAAGTGTCTCACTGACAGGAAACAAAGTCTATGTTTCTGTTCCCTTTGTTACATTGGTTGTAGCATAGTTATCCTGTACTATATGGCTAAAATCCAACTATAAGTGAATAGATGTCATGTGTATCCTTTTGAGTCTGGGTTAGCTCAGCTTTTAGCACAAGTACCATTTTAATACCACATGAAATTTATAATTGATTTTACCAAGGTTGCATCTGAAAAGACATAACTAAATTAATTTGTACTAATGCTATAAAAAAGGTAGGTTGGGGGCCTACCTTTTTTTTAAATAACATTAGTACAAATTAACTTAGTTATATCTTTTCAGATGCATCCCTAGGTAAAATCAATTATAAATTTCAGGTAGTATTATAATGATACTTGTGCTAAAAGCTGAGTATTAAAGATAATTGTCAAAATTCATTTCTGCCATTAATGGAAATTCCTTTCTTCAGCACAGCACTTTTTCAGAGTAAGTAACACATGGTTATGTTAACAGTTGCTTTTACATTGTTTATATAATGTCATAACTGGATTAACCAATTCTGACTTCAAAAAGTGTCATAATTAATGCATTTAATGCTTTCAGCTTTGTACAAATCATGTATGAGCTACTCTCTGTAAAGCCTGAGCATGCTGCATACTGCATAAGACAACTTTATTGTAAAAGACACATAAATTAATCCAATATCAACTTAATGATATACATAATTGTGCTGTTGTGCTGCATGGTAATTAAACCTGAATAGTCAACAGATAATCATAATTTTACTTTGCCAAGGTTAAACTTTATAGTTCTTTTCTTTGTTATTTTTTCAATATTTCTGTAACTGGCTGTGTTGAAAAATTTGTCTGCTCCCATGTAAAATTTAACAGTGACTCTCTCTTACACTTGCATGTGCATATTGTCTGTTCCCCTAATTACAGACTGATTCCTCTACCACTAAGGTTCTGATTGTACTAATTTTTCTACTCTTCCTTTCTCTCTGTCTTCCATATTGTGGAGTTAATGATCTATCTTGTAATTAAATACTATTCTCCTAACTAACATAATAATAAAGCATAGTTTCAGAGAAATAACCAGCCTGAATAAGAGAGATAAATCAAGGAAGATAACTGATATCAACTGCTACACCCATACTCACATGCACATATACATTTACTAACATAAATGTGAGCATATACACAGAAATGCACATCACACACATATGCACATCGCACACATATGCAAAAATAATTTTTAAAATAACAAGTCTTAGACTTCAAACAAAAATAGAGTGGTGCTTTTAATAGGAATGGCCCCATAGACATATTTGGATGCTTGGCCATTAAGGAGTAGCACTACATGACAGGGTTCAGCATGTGTGGCCTTGTTGGAGGAAGTGTATCACTGGGGATGGGTTTTGGGGTTTTAAATGCTCAAGCCAGGTTCAGTGTCTCTCTCCACCTACTGCCTGTGGATCCAGATGTAGAACACCTGGCTCCTTCTCCAGCACAACATCTGCCTGCATGCCATCAGGCTTCCCATCACAACAATCAACTGAACCTCTGAACCCTAAGCCAGCCCCTATTAAATGTTTTCCTTTATAAGAGTTACTGTAGTAATGATGTTTCTTCACAACAATATAAACCTTAAATAAGACACACAGGAATGGTTATAATATTACAAGGACAGTAGAAAAGCATTCTTTAAAAATATTACCTGCTTAGTTTTTGAAGAGATAAATTTTTACTTTGAAACCTTTCAATGTGTAACTCACCATGAAAGGGACCAGGGATAACAATATAGTAAAATTCTTTCACAGTTTATATGTAAAAAGCAGCAGATATGAGTGAATCCAGGTCTTTTCTTACTAAGGATTGGTAATTAAAAGGGCAAGCAGTGCTGCACAAGTGATTTGGGTTGGAGGAGGTAAGAGATGATAAAAAGAGGTTTCAGAAAACTCAAAATACCATACAGACTTTAAAGGTGCCCGTTTTTAAAAATGTAATTAAAATATAATTTCCCTCCCTTTTCCTTCTTCCTATCCCTCTCCCTTCTGTCCTCCCACTTCCCTACAAAATTCGTCTCCTTTTCTTTAGTCTTTGTTATTGTGAATTAACATAATTCGTTGTTAAGTGAATAACATAAAAATACAACCTGCTGGGTCTGTTCCTCTCTCAGCAGTTAATTGCTTGTAGCTGCATATTAAGAGATGAAACCTTTAAGAAGTTCATCTACCTACTTTGGGCTGTCAAGTGGTGGTGTTATTATTCAAGTCTTGTTTAGGCAGTCATGTTGTTGAGTTTTAATGGGTATAGCTTTCCTTTCATAGTTAGAATGGACAACATCATAGCAGATTTCATGTTTTTTTGGCTCTTACAATCTTTCTGTAGCTCCTACTGTGATGCTGACTGAACCTAGGGTGAGGGAGTTGTATTGTAGAACTTGTGACTGAATATCTATAGGTCAGTTGTTTTCTGCATTTTAATTGGCTGTGGCTGTATGAAAATTGTCTTCTGATACAAAGTTTCTTTAATGAGGGCCAAGAGCTACTCTTCTGTGACCACAAGGATAAGTATGTAGAATGAAGTTAGGAATTGTATTGGTTTCAGAAAGTTGAGGTATTAGCTTCTCCTCTCAAACCCAAGACTTCAGTACCCAGTTATAATTTCCGAGGTTTACCACCCTTTTTTCATGGAGTATTGAATCCAACAAGAGAGCTACTGGTTACTATCAAGATATAAGTGCCTCTATTAAACCCTTAGAAATATCTTGCCATGCTGGTCATAGCTGTGGTTCATAAGTGTCATAGGTGAGGCTCATAAGTGTCATAGCTGAGTAGGACTATTGATTCCTTTTCTCTCATAGCAGCCTGCATATCACTTTCAGGTTCTATGAAAGCTAGTCTTTAGGGAGGAAACTTTTTTTTTTTTTTTTTACTTTATTTTTTATTTCTTCAAGTTACATCTCAGTTGAAATTAGGGAGGAAACTTTTGACTCAGAGCTTGAATGTTCTGAGTCCTATATCCAAAATAAGTTGGTTCTTCTGTAATAGGGATTTACCATCATCTTCTGGAAGGCAGCTGAGGGAAATAGCAATAACTTATATTGTTTTGGATCTTCTTTGTCTCCCCTAAGCAACAACTACAAAGTTTTTTCATGTCTAATACTGAGAGATTTCTTAGAAAATTTATGGGTATTATGAGAATTATTATCACATAAATCATACCATTTCATTTAAAACAAATGTACATACACACACACCTATATGTATTATATAAAATTTTAGGTAATTATAAAAAGTATTTCCAATTTCTTTTACAAATGTTATTTCTATTCCCTCCTTTTCCTTCTTCACTGTTCTCTCTTCCTCTCCCCCATTAAAGGACCTTTTCCTAAATATCCCCCCATCTTTTACCCAGCAATAGAGGTAAGCAGACATTTTTCAAGATTGCCATTCAAAGGTATAGTTTAGAAAAAGATAGTATAGAGTTGTGTTGCTGTGAAAAATGATTAACAGGAGAAATAGAACAAAAATCATAGAGCTTGGATTTGTAACACTGTATATTTAGGCACACTTATCCATGATTAGCAGAAGTAAATGAACAGGCAATGGAAGGACATTTCATAACTTTATTATTTTCTTACATGTCTCTATAAAATAATAATCATGAGTGCATGTTAATGACAAAGACATGGTGAACTGTAAGCTCTGGATTTAAAAGTTGATGATAGTGCAATAACATGCATGTGGGCATCCCAGGGTCAAGCATGGTGGAGTCCCATCTTTGAAAGGAGAAAGTAGACAATAGATCCCATCCCTAATTAGTAAGGTATTTACCAACAACATCCATTTTGCAAAAAGAATATTAGTTTTCTCCAATAGAGTCTTATTTAATATGTCCTTAAACCTGTCTTCCCATGCTTAGCAGTAGATGGCCAACATAAAATGAAATCAATGGTGGTGTTGCAGAATTTTTTTTTTTCTTTTAGAAACAGAGTTTCTCTGTATAACAGTACTGGCTGTCCAGGACTTGCTTTGCAGACCAGGTTGGTCTCAAACTCACAGAGATCTGTGTGACTCTGTCTCCTGAGTGCTGGGATTAAAGGTGTGTGCCACCACACCCAACTTGTTTTTGTAGACTTATTGTCTCATGTGATTTGTTTGGACATCTTTTTTAAAAATAATTTATTTTTTATTTCTTCAAGCTACATCTCAATCACAATCTCCTTCCTACTCCCCCCTCCAGTCCCACCTTCCTACCCTCTTCCCCCTCAACCCCCCATCCTCTTCCCTTTTTTTTAAAGTTTAAGGTATATCTTTTGCCCCCCAACAGCTCCCCCTTTCAGTCCAACAAATGGTCCTTTCTCTTATAACAATAAATACAATACAAAACAACAGAAAAAAATAGGCCACAATTATGAGAGTTATAGGGCTTAGCATACATTCCCAATGTCCAGTCCAAATATATATGTATTTGGCACCTGACTTTAACATTCTACTATCTAACCATCTCCCTGAGTTTAAAGTTCTATATCTAACTCAGCTTTCATAATAACTTGCATCACAATTTTAAAAACATCTTCTTAGATCCAGAACACCCTCTTGTTTCCTAAACAACTCAAAATTTAACTATGAGACTCTAGCTATCTGTTCTTCAACTACCTCAGAGACCTGAGAGGGATAAATATATCTGATTATATAGGAAGTGCAGGGCCTGCAGCTTCCAAAACTAAGAAATGACGTACCAGTGGCTGCCTGGACAGTTCCCATTTTCTCTCCATACATTATAGCATCAATCTTCAGCCATTTGGCCCCATTTCTCTGACAGACATTGATTGTAGAGCAGGAATTATGAAGGACTTGCCTCCCCTGTCTTGGCAGAGCTAGGCTGTTGACTTACCTGCTTCCAAGTTTTGTGTTTGGACATCTTTTGATCTTACTGGACTTTTTTGGTATATTAATTTCTGACATACTGTTTTATGCATGTTGGTTTAAGTGTGTATATGTTTCTTGTGCATTTCCTTTTGTTGTCTAAAATTTTTATTTAGTTTTGTTTTGCTTGTTTTCTAAAGAGAGAGAATGTGTTGAGTTAGGTGAATGTGGAGGTCAGGAGACTCTGGGAGAAATTGGATGGGAAACTCTGATCATAATGTATTGTATAATAATTTATCTTGATATATATCCATATGCAGAGATGGTGATAAATCAATAATAATCAAAACTGAACATGTGCTAATAAGCTAGTTACAAATTGGTGATTTGATTGTGCCTTTTCAGAACAGTCTAACAAAATTACATGCCATCACACAGCTTTTAGAAAATTAGAGACCCGCTGCAAGAGAGAATATTCTAATAACTGGATTTTGTAAGTCCTCTAATCATTTTCTAGAATCATATGTGAGGTATGCACAAACACTTTACTGCCCCATCTATAGCTGATCAACTAGAGTCAAATAATTTCATTGGGAACCCACTCTTCATGAAATGGTCTTGTATGGGTAGTATTTAAACACTGAACTCTTGTTTGAGAAGAAAACATTTATTAAATATAGCTGGGTCATTTCAGGAATGGTACGTTTTAAATATGTCTATTTATCAAAGATTGAATAATAGATCAGTATAATGCTAACTTTCATCCATTTACTATAAGTTTTTAAATTTTTCCTTTCATTTTGGAATGGGGTCTGACTATGCCACCTTGGCTGACCTGTACCTCACTATGTATACAAGACTGGTTTCATATTCACAGAGATCTGCCCATTTCCACTTCCTGAGAGATTGTCTTAAAAGTGGACATTACCATTATTAGACTAATATAATAACTTTTAATCTATATAATTTTATTATTTTTATTTCTTTACCATAATTTATATTTTTGAAATTACTATATATTCATCACTACTTCCTTTCCATTCCTCAAAACCTCCTATTTTTCAAATTTATGATATCTTTTTATTAATTTTTGTTACATACACACACACTCACACAATGACACTCATATTCCTAAATATAACCTGCTCAGTCTGTATAGTGTGACTCATATGAGTGTTTACAGGACTTACCATAGAGCTAAACAGCGACAATACCAATAAACATGCCACAGTGGACAGAGAAAAGCCCCCAAGTCTTAACCCTACACAAACAAACATAAGCAAGTAAGGAATGTGGAGGGTAGGAGAAATTACATTTATGAAAGAGTATAGAAATATTTTTGGAGTAAAGATATCATGTGTTTAGAAATAATCATTAGACCAGATACACAAATTACAATTATTAAAATTGTATATAGTTTTCATTTACTAGGTGATTAATTCATTTAAAACTAATTATTATCTTTATTTTAGGCTTTCTTAGCTAATGATAACACAAAGTTACATAAAATGAAGAATACATATTTAATGTAATATCTTAAATGTTTTATCAATTTTTTGAGAACTTCATGAATGCATATAATATATTTTGATCACATGTAACTTCAACTCTCCTCCCCAAATCTTTCCGACCCACCTCCCACCCTTCTACACCTTACTAACTTTCTATCCTTATTTTTTTAGTTTTTAAATAAACTCATATATTTCATAATGTGCTTCCAGTATACACATGGGTGTGGAGTCATCCACTGAAGCATGGTTGATGGACTAGTCCTCACACTTTCAAAGATAACTGACTCTTCTCTTAGTAACCATCAACTTTAGTTACTCAATTGTGTATCATGAAACCCTCTCTTTTCATTCTAGACCATTGACTTGTTTGATTTGGGGTTGGTTTTGTAAAGGTCATTATAACTGCTGTGATGTCATGATAGTATTTCAAATCTGTCATCTCTGATAGATAATGTTTACCAATGTCATGGTCCTTCCTAATATCTGGGTCTTACATCTTTGAACTTCTTCTTTGATGTTCCATGAGTCTTGAGAGTGGACAAATTGTGAGTTTGGAGTTCATCCAGTCTACAAAAAAAAACTTCTTTGATGAGGTCTGAGAGCTGTTCTAATCTTTGGGTGTACAGGTATAAAATGTATAGGGATACATAGTTTATATACCAAGGAATCTATTTTCAAAAAGAGTATAATTTAGAGGATCAAATTCAAATTCAGATAGTTATAAGAAAGCACAATCAATACACATGTATGTGTATGTTTTAAAGTACAGGAATGGACAAAAGGTTAATAATGAGGGTGTTAGATGAAAGAGGGCAGCTTAAGTGTTGAAGGTGGAGTTGTCTCTTGGGACTATATAAAGAGTAATGACACATTTAGTATTTAATTATCTTTATTATTTATAATGTATATGGTTACATTTCAAATGTTTATTATTCTTTGTTCTTTGTATTGACAAATTGTTTTTCATACAATATATTCTAGCCACTATTTCCTCTCTCCAATTTTTCCCAGATCCTCCTACCTCCCTACAGCCACACAACTCCATACTCTTTCTCTTTAAAAAAAAAACAAGCAACTACAAACCTATCAAACAAAAAGGATTTTTTAAATGAGGAAAAAAAGTACAAGAAACACACACACACACACACACACACACACACACCATAAAAACACAAAATTGTGAATCATCATATAAACAAAAGGCTAGTAAGTCAAAAAAGGCCTAAATAAAGCAATACACGGCTAAATGTCTAGACAAATGCCATTGAGTTTATTTTGTGTTGGCCCATCTATGGGCCAAGGTTGTACACCAAATATACCAAGTAAAACTCCTCTGGAGCACACCATTTTTCCTTTGCAAACAGGTGCCAATTGCAGATAGCTGTATTATGACTATTTGTAGGAAAGCATTCTTGCAATATGTTTGTCTGCAAACAAGACATTTTGATTACCCCACTGTAATTTATGGTATTCTTAGTTGTTAGAGGTAAATAGAAATATCTTTTTATTTACTATTTATTATGTCCTTATCTTTTTGTTTGCTTGTTTTAATATTAT
Organism: Lophiomys imhausi; assembly: GCA_907164525.1. NCBI lineage: Eukaryota > Metazoa > Chordata > Mammalia > Rodentia > Muridae > Lophiomys > Lophiomys imhausi. The sequence continues at coordinate 4,199,730 of CAJQZJ010027982.1, read as the reverse complement.
TATTTAATTACAATTATTCTTCCCACCCTATTCTTTTTTTAAACCCATCCATACACTACCCCTTCAAATTCATGGACTTTTAAAATATAATTATTACTATATATGTACACTTATACATATTTACATAATCCTAAATATAACCGGTTGAGTACATTTAATATTACTTTTATGCATGTTTTCAGGGATGACCATTAGTACCAATTGGTGTGCTCTTTCCTGGGAAAGTCCACCTCTCTTTTTCTCAGCTTTGCTCAATTTCTCGTCATTCTTTGTGTAAGATTGAGGCTTCATGGCTTTTCCCATTTAGTTTGCATCTTCAATGGTGGCATCTTTGTTCAGTTCACCTTTGGGTGGTGATGTTGGTGAGACTTGGTAGTTATTGCTTCTGAAGTTATGAGGAGACATAATTATACAGCAAACTCCATGATCCATGGTTCTTACAATTTTTCTACCATTCTCTCTTCCACAGTGTTTCTTGAGCCTTTAGGTACAAGAGTGCTTTGTAGATATATCCATTGAGACAGGGCGCCATCACATTGGATACTGATCATTTATGGTTTTCTATAATGGTCTATATCTTTTGCAAAGAGATCTTTTCCTGATAAAGGGTAAAGACTATATTTATCTGTGGGTAAAAGGATATACATTTATAGATTATTTTTAAAGTTTCTGCTGGTTTGCCAGAGTCGCTCCCCCCCTGCAGGGTTGGGCCATGGAGCAAAGGGCTGGACCAGCCGGCCCTCACTCATCACTAAGCAAGATGATGAGTGCCCAGATGACTCAGTCCCCCTATCACCCCGGGGGAGGACACTGAGTCAGGAGACACATCGAGGCAGGATCTCGTTTTTATTGTTACAGGGAGTTTCTTTTATAGGGTAGGAGAGGGGGGCAGGGTGAAGGTGTAGTGTGAGGTTACATAGGCAGTGAAGTAAGAGATAAGGTATAGAGAGGGTCAATAAACTAAATGAGCATGGCTGCAGTTAGGCAGGGTTAACATCAGATTGATATAGTGCAGAAGGGTCTGGACTTCCGCATTTTTGAAACAGGTCTCCAAAATGGAGTCTGGCTTGGGTGGGCACTATAGGCCCCAATCTGGCTGATTCAGGTACTTAGGCCCAACATTTCCCCCTTTTTCTTTTGTATGGTAGCAAAGGCCCTGTCTTCGGTTGCCTCCCACATGGGGGTCTTACCTGTCATTGAGTACCATGTACTGGCATGCCAAAACCACTCCAAGGCCTGTCTTAGTTCATCTGAGGCCACCCAGGATCTTATCCATCATTGATCCATTGGAGGGAAGGGGCTGACCCATTATAATCAGGCTCAAGATCTCTGGTAGCCAGCTTTTGGTAGTGAATTTCAACCTGGTGTAATTTTACTGCCTCCAGCCATTGAGTAATAAATTGCATCAATTTGTTAAAGATGCAGGGCTCAACAGTTACAATATTAAGAAGAAGAGTAAGGGAACCAAGCAAGGGGAGGAGGTAGGGCAGGAGGCCATTAAGGCCTCCCAGACAGGGCTATCCTGGAGCTCTTATCACTGCCTTTCCAGGTCCTCTTGGAGCTTTTGGATCTTATTTTGAACTATACTCAACTTGCTGTCATAGAAGCAACATTTTTACTGTAAAAATAAGCAAATGCTGCCTTTCTTGGCTATTTTTTTCTTTTTTTTTTTTTTATTTCTTCAAGTTACATCTCATTCGCAATCCCCTCCCTACTCCATCCCCATCCTCCCACCCTCTTCCGCCTCAACCCACCTATTCCCTTCCTTTTTAAAAAAAGTTTAAGTTATATCATTTTTCCCCAAACAGCCCCCCCTTTCAGTCCAACAAATGGCTCTTTCTCTTATAATAATAAGTATAATACAAAACAACAGAAATAAATAGGCCACAACTATGAGAGTTAGCATACAATCCCAATGTCCAGTCTATATGTATTTGGCACCTGATTTTAACATTCTACTATCTACCCATCTCTATGAGTTTAAAGTTCTATATCCAACTCAACTTTCACCGTAACTTTCATCACAATTTTAAAAGCATCTTCTTAGATCCAGAACACCCTCTTGATTCCTAAACAACTCAAAATTTAACTATGAGACTCTTGCTATCTACTCATCAACAACCTCAGAGACCTGAGAGGGATAAATATATCTGATTATATAGTAGGTGCAGGGCCTGCAGCTTCCAAAACTAAGAAATGACATACCAGTGGCTGTCTGGACAGTTCCCATTTTCTCTCCATACATTACAGCATCAACCTTCAGTCATTTGGCTCATTTCTCTGACAAACATTGATTGTAGAGCAGGAATTATGAAGGACTTGCCTACCCTGTCTTGGCAGAGCTAGGCTGTCGACTTACCTGCTTCCAAGTTTTGTTCTTTTTGGACAGCATTCTGTCTACAGTTGAAGCAAGGTGGTTTCCTGCCAAGAGATAGGCTTGCCACTAATTCAATCATCTCCCACTGGAGATTCTTCGATGCTCATCTTCTACTTGGAGTAGAATAAGGGGTGCTGTCAGGAGCTGATCTGTCTCAATATAAAAAAAACTAAAGTTAATAAAACATTTTTGAATGCCATATTCTGGAGATCTCTTGAGGTTTTCGAAGAGGCCCTATCTATCTCTTATATTAGGATAAGCAAATGTTGCTTGTCTCTTAGCAACTTGATTTCTGAGTAGCTTAGAAAATAACTATAATAGACTGTCATAGTACCTAACAAAATGACAGGCTTGCATGACTATTAGTTTGCATTTCTTAATTATCCTAAACAGTTTATGACAATTACTAGCAAAATGCCGAAACTTCACATTTCATTTTTTTTCTTTTTCTTTTTTTTTTTTAACCCCCTAACTCCTGTCTCATTGCCAGGGAGAGAGAACTAAAAAACAAACAAACAAATAAACAGACAAACAGATAAAAAAGAATAATAAATAAATAAAATTTAAAAAATAAAAATAAATAAAAAGTCTATGTCCATGTTCCCTTTGGTGTGTTGGTTGTAGTATCAATATCCTCTACTATATAGCTAAAAATCCTACTATATAAGTGAATAGATGCCATTTGCATCCTTCTGAGTCTGGGTTAGTTCACTCAGGATGAGCTTCTCTAGTTCCATCCATTTGGCTGCAAATTACATAATTTCATTGTTCCTGATAGTTGAATAATATACCATTGTGTAGATGTACCACAGTTTTTTTAATCCATTCTTCAGTTGAGGGACATCTGGGTTGTTACCAGTTTCTAGCTATTACAAATAAGGCTGCTATGAACATAGATGAGGAAACTTCCTTATGATTCCATGAGGAGTCATTTGTGTGTATACCCAGAAGTGGTATGGCTGGGTCCTGAGGCAAAGCTATTTCTAATTTTCTAAGATATCGCCATAGTGATCTCCATAGTGGTTGCACAAGCCTGCACTCCCACCAGCAGTGGAGGAGGGTTCTCCTTTCTCCACACCCTCGCCAGCATGTGCTGTCATTTGAGCTTTTGATCTTAGCCATTCTGACAGGTGTGACCCACTTCTATTTTGTAAGACAACTTCTGCCAGAGAGTCTAGCTGATTTTGTAAGTCCTTTGTGGTACTTGACATGGCACTCCTGTCATTAATGAGCTGACTGGATCATTTGGTATACATATGGGAAGCAATTTCCATTCCTGCAGTACCAGTGGCCACCCCGGCAGTGACTCCTAGACCAATCAGGAGGGGAATCATTTGTACAGTTCTCTTAGATCTGCCTCCAATATATTCAAAGGAGGGAATAAGCACAGGTTCGCTCCCAGGGATAAGGTCAACATCAGGAAACAAAGTTGCCAGGGCACACCAACCTGTCCACTTAGTGGGTAGAGATATGAAGGCCGTCCCCCTTCCACAAAGGAACACCATCCCTGATGGGGGGCAGAGGGAGGAATTACCCAGGGTAATATTGGAGTTAAAGAAGGAGGGAACGATGCTCCCTAAATCAAGACTGCTGTTTTCCAGGCTTGGTAGTGCTAGTATACAGAACCTGGACTAGGTTTTATGGGAGGGCTGTACAGGGAACTGGAGAGTAAGAATACAACTATTTGTATTATGAGTTATATTTTGAACAATAGAAGAGTTATCAAGCAGGGCCAGTAGCTGTGGGGGCCCTGACCACAGGCAAAGTCAGCAATCACTGGCCAGGGATGGAATCTATTCCTGAAGGTTGGTGAGACATTGTTAAAGATGAACTGATGAGCCTATCAGATTGATATCTAGATCCTGAATAGTGTCACTGACAGTACCACCGTTCAGTTAGCATTTCGCTTATTCATAGTATTTAAAATGGGTCATTTGAAAATTCAGAACTTAAGACATTAAAATAATATTTAAAGATATCAGATTTAATCAATATTTAATGTTACAAAGCAAGATTAGAGACAATATTTTAACCATACATTAAGTTTAAATTTAGAACAACAAAATAAAACATGTTCTAACTAAAAGGGAAGCGTTGATCATATTTATTTTAAATGCTACAGTTATGGAAACATCAATACTTTGTGTGTTAATGAATGAGATAATCAAGTTCAGGTATATTCACACAAGTTTAAAATAAGGGTAGGGATTACAATAAGGAGTAATAAAATAGGTATATTGTCTTTGAAATTGGGTATTAAGAATTTCATTGCACATAATTTTATGTGCAAATGCTGTAATCGAATACGTAATTCTTGCAAATACTTATTGTTGTCTTTTGTCCCTTATTTACTTGAATTTTCCTTTCATTCCTTTTCTCTCTCTCTCTCTCACTGTGTATATGTATATGTACATGCACATGTGTGTGTGTATGTGTGTTTGTTTACATGTGCCTTTTACATTCAAAGAAATAAGATAAAATAGGATTTATTTTGGCCTATGGCTTTGGACATTTTGGTCAGTGGCTGGCTCTATTGTTTTCAGGTCTGTGGCAAGGATAGAGGCTATCATTTTATAAGGGAAAGTGCTGCTCACTGTAGGTGGCCAGGAAGGATGGAGAAGGACAGGAATAAGGAAAGGAGCAAGGAGAAGGAAGGACAGAAGAGAAAAGGAGGAGAGAAGAGAGAGAGAAGAAAGACAGGGATGAGAAACACTGAAACAAGTGTTAAATCTCTTAGGGGACTCTCAGAGTTGGAGAAAGGAGCTGGGCCATTGTACAGGAACCATACACTGCAATACTTAAACCTGACAATTAGAATCCCTCAGAAATCTTAGGAGTAGGGACTTTTTTTTTTAATACTTTATTTTTTTTCTTCAAGTTACATCTCAGTCACAAACCCCTCCCTATTCCCCCTTCCTATCCCGCCCTTCCACCCTCCTCCCCCCCCAGAAGTTTCCCCTTTCAGTCCAACAGATGGTTCCTTCTCTTATAACAGTAAGTATTATACAAAACAACAGATATAAATATGCCACATTTATGAGAGTTAAATGGCCCAGTATACCTTCCCAATGTCCAGTTTATACATATTTGGCCCCTGACTTTAACATTCTGCTATCTAACCATCTCCATGAGTTTAAAAGTCTATATCTGACTCAACATTCATACTAACTTGCAACAGAGTAGGGACTTTTTTATATTTATTTTTTACTTGAAGTTACATCCTCATCACAGTGCCCTCTTTCCACTCCTCCTGGTTCCACCCTCCCACTCTCTCCTCCCTCTCCCACTCATCCCACTCCTCCATGGTGAGGTATCCCTACATATCAGCCCCCTTCAGTTCAGCAGTCATATGAGGGCTAAGCGCTTTCTCTTGCACTGGGGACCTAAATGGAAGCACCCCTAGGGAAAGTTGTCCCACTAACAGGTAACAAAGTCTATGTTCCTGTTCTTTTTGGAGTGTTGGTTGTAGGATAGTTATCCTGTACTCTATGGCTAAAATCCAATTATATGTGAGGGTTTTGATTTTAAAACAGAGTTAAATATCCAAGTAACAAACTTAATTAATAATCTTATATACTTTTACTCTGTAACTTGATATTACCTCCAGAGAGCACATCAGAATAATCATTTGAAATTTAATGATCATTAGTTTGAGGAAAGGAGGGTAAAAGTATTTTCAAGTAGGTAAGTTCATTTTTTGCTGTAGAACATTATCTATAGATAAGGATTTCTACTATTTAGTTTAATATCAAGTTAGTATGAGATTTCCCTTGAATAAAAAAATATTCTTCTTATCAAAGGGCACTTTCATTATTTTGTAGGTTATGTTCATTTTCTAATACTTCCAAAAACTGTCAAATAGTTAAGTGTGATGACTCACTCCTATAATCCTAGCACTTGAGATTCTTAAGTAGTACTTTTACACCAACTTTGTTTAAAACTCAATACGTTTCAGAAACAAAATAGTGAGCCAATAAGAAACAAAACAATGATGGCAGGTAATCGGGCATGTGACTGGAAAGTAGGCCCAGCTATCATAGTCAGGTTAAAATAGATGAGGATCTGCCCAATTGTAGTGGTTAAAGCTTATTAATACATCTAATAGGTCTCTATGTCATCATTTGGGAGCTAGGGTGGCTTTAGAAGGCACTTTATTTTTACCAAACCCCCATTGTGTCCTCTGAGAGTCACATGTGCACCACATCACACATGGACATGCAGCTCCTATCCAAAGTAGTCAAACATACATACACATAGACACATAAAGATAATACTTTGCTATTGGAATCCTCCAAATTAAATTCTCAATCTTTTTCCTATCTGTTGGTCTGTTTGTACACTCCTGTAAATATTTTTTTCCAGCAGTTTCCAGGAATTCAGGCACCTTTCAGGAGCAACCTTTCCTTGGAAAGCTTAAAGCTGCAGGCACTGCAGCTAAGTAACCACAGAGGAAGTGGCTTTATAAAAGTTATGGTTTCTTCTGCGACCTTATTACTTTATGTTCTTCTCAATGTTTCCAGTACCAATACAGTTGGCTTTAAATTAATATTTGTTGAATAGTCACTTAAAAGTTGTCATTTCTAGATACTTAATTTTTTAATAAGTTTCCTATCTAACCCAATTTAATAGGAAAAACTAATTTGGTTGATTGGGTGGTTTTATTATCAATAATTAATATTAAAGTAAGTTAAAAAGACTACATACTAACAGTTAATCATTTTCTTTCTTCCTTGATTTATTCCTTTACACATTCTACTAAATAATGACATTATCTGAAGTCCTAATGAAGTTACTGGAAGTGAATAGACAATTGGATAGTGTTTTGTGCAATAATCTCTGTTTTGAGTTGATCTTAAAGAAACATGATAACTAGCTGCCCAGAATTATACTAATGGGATAATAAAGCCATGAGTTGCAATAAATTTTTAATAATTATATATGACACAGTTTCAAAATCAGAATAGTTTATTAAAACAAGCAGATATGAAAGTGATTAGGAAGTGAATTTAACATCTGTGACCAATTAGTATATAGTAATTTGAGATAGTTTTGATTTGTATTATAATAGACAAAAAAAACTATGTTTACTTTGATTTCCTGTGTTTAAATACAACAGATATTAGTAATTATCCATACTCTTCCTTTATGCTAGACAAGATTTGGGCTCAGATTTATATTTTAATCCTTTATGTATAAAGGATACCAGAAAGCCAGGAAAAAAATATCAAGGTAGCTGGTAAAATTCTCTCTGTACTTTTTAACCAAAAATATTACTCACTTCCTACAGATATTTTTAGTTTCCCCAGAAGTATTCTGACCATTTGTAGGTTCATATTGTCTTTAGAATTTGTATGCTTTCTTTCAATTTCAATCTTTATTTGGCTAACAGTATAAGCTCTATAAACTTCCAATCAAACTTGATCTTATAAATGCTAACAAAAGGCTCTCCCATTGAGCTATAATCTCAGGCCTTTTATTGTTGTTTGAGGATTTAAATACAGTATTGCAGCATGAGCTTCAGAATCATTAGATAAGACTTTGAACCCATGTCTGTGTTAACATGGATTGAGGCCGAATCTTCATTTTGTGTTCAGGAGTGGCAGCATTTACCTCTTATTTTTACCTTAAGAATCAAATGAAATTAGCATCAAATAACAACCCATAGTGTCTGGTCGAGTAAACCCACAAAAATGGTAGCTGATGCTTTTCTCCACTTCCTTCCAATTACATTGTCTTCTATTTGTATTAACACTTGTAATATATTTTTTCTCTCATTTTCTTGTTATCTCTTAAAAGACAAGTGACTGTCTTATGAATCTCTGTTTAGGTCAACAATAGTATTTAATACTGGAAAGAATTTAAAAATCATTATCAGCATTATGGACCAGTGTTATCTTCCCTGATGGGTTTATGTTCATAATTAATATTTTTAGTTATTTTTTCTTTAAATTGGAAAAATATATATAGTAATCCATTAAAACAATTAAATATTTTTGACAAACAGGGTTATAATATTAAACTCTATAATATATAATATTTTGAAATTATATATAACAATATGAAATTTAATTGATTATTGTCCCAATGTTTAAATGATTAATAAAGACAAATAATAAATATTTTAAGAATGTAAAATAAAAGGAAACCTACTTTTAGTTGTGTATGGCATATTCAGGCCCAAACTAATGACAATAATCAATGTTGACCTTTTGTCTATAAAAAAATTCCAATATAGCAGCTGATGCAAATTGTTCATAGAAAAGATAATTTTAAGTTTCAAAATGATGTGCACAAATGTCAAGCTTTTATATAGAGTAAGTAGTGAAGCTTCTTGGAGTTTCCCTTCTGCAATGCATTGATTGATGTCTTTCTTTTTAAATGATTCTCTATAAATGTAAGTCTGAGTTAAGGATTTTTTTTCAGAAGTGATAAATGCTTCACTTTAAAAATTCCTGGCTGACCTTTCCTCAGCATTTGTCTTGAACCCAGTGATGGCTACTACAAAGAATGTGTGAATCAGACATAAAGAATATCAAGTGTGGCCTGGGACAATAATTTGATTTACCTTATGATACTGAAGATGTGTAAATCTCAAATTTTGCTATAATTCATTAGGATAAAAAATTTAAGGTAAGTAAATAGGAGATAGTATGGAAATACTGTCTTTATATAAATATTCTTAATCTCTTATTTCTACACATGTTTTGGGTGATATGAGTTCTGTACTTACCTCCCTACAATTCTTTTCCATAGGTTAGTATTTTCTTGAATGAGGAGGTATTAACAAAGCATTCCAATCAGTAAATACCTCACACATGCTGGACATGATGGCACATACATTTAATGTCAGCACTTGGAAGACAGACACAGGTGGATCTCTCTGTTGGATTTAAACTCAGAACTATATGTTTGCACATGAAGTAATCTTATTTTCTGAGACATTTCCTTAGGCCTATTTTTTTTTTTTTTAGTTTCTTAAATAAATGGTATACCTTCTTTTCTCACTGAACCTGAGTTCTTGGGTAATAGTTTGGTATTTAATAAAAGGCACATAACAGGAGTTTGTCCCAGCATCTTCTATCTAAAACAAAATATTATTTGAGTTGTATTTTAGGATTCAAAACCAAAATTAAATGGGTTCTGTCTGAAAATGAAAAGGTAATAACAAGAATGATTATTGGGGTTTTGGTTCCAACAACTGGGTGAAAAATAGCAACATTTATTCGATAATAGTGGTAAATGAGGCTTCTATTAAGTTTAAGGAGCTCATTTACTGGGTAAAAAAGTGGCTTAGTAGGGAACAGCACTTGCTGCCAAGCTTTACAACATGCAAGTTCAATATCCAGAACTTACATGGAGCAAGGAGAGAGCCAAACCCTACACATAACATGGCATGCATACACACACACACACACACACACACACACAGCAAGGAGAGAGCCAAACCCTACATGGCATGCATACACACACACATACACAAAGGAAAACGCACAGATAAATAAATTATTTTAAAAATTGTGGTACATCTACACAATGGAATATTGCTCAGGCATCAGAAACAATGAAATCATGCAATTTGCAGCCAAATGGATGGAACTAGAGAAGCTCATCCTGAGTGAGCTAACCCAGGCTCAGAAGGATGTCCATGGCATCTATTCACTTATAATTGGATTTTAGCCATATAGTACAGGATGACTATACTACAGCCTATGCACCAAAGGGAACAGAAAATAGACTTTGTTACATGTCAATGAGACACTTTGCCCTAGTGGTGCTGCCTTGTGGGCCCGCAGTGTATGAGGAGGTTCTTGGCCCTCATATGACTGCTGAACTGGGTCGGGGGTCTGATATGTAGGGACACTCTACTCTGGAGGAATGGGATGGAAGAGATGGAGGGTAGAGGGTGGGAGAGAGGGACTGGGAGGTAGGGTATATGGTCCTATGATGTAGATTTAAACTAAAGTAATAAATAAACATAAAAATATAAAAAATAAAAATTTTAAATAAATTTCAAAATAATTCTTAGAATGTATTAAGGACTATGTTAATAATGGAAAGTCATAGAAGAAGAGGGTATTTCAGAGGGATTGCAGGGAAGAAAGGGATATAACTTTATTTCACTTAAATATATTTAAAAATTAATTAAAATATAACTGTATCATTTTTCTTCTTGTTTTTTTGTCTCCCACCAGGGCCCATAACACATTCCTAAAGTCCTCACATGTACACCACCCACTCTCAATTTGATAGTCTTTTTCCCTTTATTAGTATTTTTATATCTTCTATGTACTCACAAATATATAAATACAGTTGGCTAAGTCTTTTTGTGTTTGTGTGTACATTATTTCATGGCTGATCATTTTGTATTTCATAAACAGTTCAGGGCTTTTACTAATGAGAATTAAAATCCATCATAATAAAATATCAGAATCATTTTCAGTTTTAAGCTGCTATATATTTTATATTTCTTGAATTTTTCTAAATCATTCAGTAACTAGCACTCAAGAGGAAACATCCTGACCTGAGTCAATTGTGACTCAATTAAAGAGAAAAAAATGTTATAGTAGTTACCTTTCTTTTTCTGTGACAGAACACATGATCAAAGTAATTTATGAAAGAATGTCCATAATTGGGGTTTTAGTTTCAGAGGTTTAAGTCTGTGATCCTGAAGAAAGGAATGGCAGCAATAACAGCTGAGCATTAAAACTCAAAACTGTGAATAGGAGGCAGGGAACACACCACTGATGGCAGAAGGCTTTAAGACTATCCCCACTGTACACCTCACACAACATTAGCCATACTTCCAAATTCTGCACAAAGACTTCTACCAACTGGATACCAAGTATTAAAACATATGAAACTATAGGTTCATTCTCATTCAAACTACCACAGTCCTCTCCTTGATTTTTATAGTCTTGCGTCCATAACATAATATAAGATACATTCAGTACAACTTGAATAGTTCATATAGTCTTTCATAGTCTCAACACTGTTTTAAATTCCATCATTCAAAGTCTCTTCTCAGACTCAAGGCAGTCTATTACTTGCAGTTCCCTGTAAAATCAAAAGACAAATTACATAGTTCCAACATAAAAATACAGATTTTAAATTATCATCACAAAGGGAAGAATCAGGGCATAGTGAATAAGCACTGGGTAAAAGGAAAATAGAAACACGACATGACAAATTTCAAATCTTGTAGCTTCACGTCGGACATCAAAAGGCTAGGATGTTGCTGATCCTCCAGGTTTTCTGCCTGTAATATACTTGGATTGGCTCCATGCTTTGTGTGCAGATCTCTTATGCTTATGTTCCAGAACTCTAGCTTGTCCAGCATCTTGGAGCTTCAGTGAAATTTGGGTTTTTCTTTCACAGATTACACAATGGACTTTCATAGCATCTTGCCTTTTCATAGCCTTCATGCAAGGAATGCTTTGCTACACATTTCTTGGCCTTAGTACCTGTCATTAAGTATGAAGCAAGATTATATAACGCCTTTATTTGTGTATCCATCATGACCATACATCCAGAATCATGTAGATGGCTCTGCCATATTTGGCTGCCATCTTGAGATAGCACCCGGACACCTTGAAACACGTTTGTAGCAAGTTTTTTTTTTTTTTTTTTTTTTTTTTAAGTTAGTAGCAAAAATGTCTTAGAGTTTTTCAGTTGGAAGCTTAGCTGAATGGGTTCTTTCCCTGAGGGCGTATTTTTTTTACTACAATGGAATTTGGTCTCTCCTTAATCCATTTATCACTTTCAGCTGAAGCCTACACTTTTTCTCTTTAAACTGTGCATGCTATTGCCCTCCTTGCTCTTTTCCATTCTAGACCTGCATAACAGTGATTAATAATAACCATGAAACAGAATCAATATTAGGTTGTTTTGATATCTGCTCTTTTAAGATAGTACATTTTTTTTCAATTCAGTCTCAGGCAAATTCTCAAGGCAAGGGAAGAAAGTAGCCAGACTCTTTATAAAAATATCACAGAATGGCTTTTAAAATACTTGCTGTTAAATTTCTTGCTTCCATCTCAATCCTCTTGAGCTGGGCCTCCACAGTCCACACAGCTCTCAATACAACTATCTTCCACAATCCTATTAGGATGTCCTATAAGCTCTGCTTATAGCATCCAATCATTCTTTCATCCTGAATGCCCAAGGTCTTTCACATTTCTTCCAAAACAAGCATGGTCAGGCCTGTCACAGCAATAACCCAAACTTGGTACCAACTTCTGTCATAGTTAATTTCCTACTGCTGTGATAAAACACTATAACCAAGCCATATAAGACAAATCATGTAATTGGGCTTACAGTTTCAGAGAGTTAGATTTCATGATGGTGGAGCTATGACATGTCAGCAAGAACAACTGAGGGCTTACAGGTCAAAACGTCAAGCAGTAACTCTTTGTGAATGGTAGAAGACATTTGAACCCTCAAAGTCTGCCTGTGACACACCTCTTCCAAAGTCACAACACCTAAACCTCCCTAAATATCTGCATCAATAGGGATTTTTAATGAGAATTTTAGTGTTTTAAAAAACCCAGTCATGTTATGTAAACATGTTTTTGTTTTAACCCAAGGTATCGGATATGGGACTGTTTCAGTTTGTCCACAGTCATTAACTATAATTGTCTAGTGCTCTAGCAGGGGCATGGATTTGCTAGTTGTCTATAGTTTGATTATTGAGAGGGTATAAATGCCAGAACCCAGAGAGGGCAGTGGAGCTTCAGAAGAAGAAGTTGGTTGCTGCTTCCCCTGCTGCTGGTTTATACTGCTTCTGTGTTTGCTATTGCTGTTTTGCTGGACTGCTAGATATCTTGTCAGCAAATATTGGATTTTCCCAAAAGAACCAAACTACTCTATTCAGCAGGAAGTAGCCTATATAGGGCTATGCTTCCTTTAAACTCTTTCTTTTTCTCCTACTTAGTTTTGGGGTGGAGGTTGGAAAGAATTAATTAGGATAGGGTTGGAAGGGAAGAAGAGGTATAAAATCTCAAATAAAATAAATAAAAAATATACACCAACAGGGGATCATATGTGCAAACACGTGAGCATCTATGGGGGCCATTATCATTCAAACAAACACACCCACTTTATTAGTTTGAACAAAAAAATTGAATACTTATACATTGTAGAAAGTGATGGAGATAGCTATTACAAGGTGAAAGTAAAGAAATCATTCCCAGAGAGTACTACAATAAGCACACAAACAAACAAACAAACAACAAAAAATAAAGACAAATAGCAAACATATTGACATTTTATCTATGATCCAGAGATTATCTTGTTTAATAATAAATAAATATATATAATATATAAATACATATATACTATATAATAAATATCTTGGATAATATATACATATAATGTCTCTATATTATATATCTACGTTACACCTATGATAGCATTGCATTACTAATAATTGACACAGCTGTGTTTTGAACCCATTAGTGCTGCTTACAATTCCATACTCCTAATCCTTAGGGTCTACTGACCTAATATAATTAAATAGACATTTCTGCTAAGACCAATAATTTGGGAAATGAGGTAGTTACTAGTCAACTACTTCAACTTTGTCAATGCCAGACATTGACTGGTGATGTCATCATTAATCTGGGTCCAGAAACAGGACTGTTGATCTTTCAGCAATTACAAATTTAGAATCAGCTGTGATGGGATCTGACGGTACTCATCAATCTACAATATCAAACTATTATAGAGTTGAGTCCTCATAGCAAAATATTGCTAGTTTGTGGTACTATTAAAATAAAATAAGAGAAAATCAACCTACAAAACAAAGATTTAATCTAGTTTTTTTTTTTTTTTAAGGTAAGGGAAATTTGAAACTTTGCTTAGAGTTTTTCTTGTAAAAGCCTTTGAGGAACATGCACGAGAGTTTAAGTGGTTTTTCAAAACTGCTGTAACTTAATCACCATTCTCTCCTATTCTATTTTGGAAGTCATGTTGTTGCCACTTGAGCTGAACTTTTGTTCATTTTCAGTTTAAACTTCTTAGAATGTGCTCTGTACTCTGTTGTAAAACAAAACTTTTTCACGTTGAACATGATCTAGTTTTATTTCAGTGGACTCCAAACTGAATCATAATGTATCCTGAGATTTTCTAACTCTTAATTTCTCTAAAATTATGATAGGAATAAATGAATTTACCTGTGGGGGCTCACATTAGGGACAATATATAGATAATGAAAGCCTTTTTACTGAGAACAATTAATAGCACCAGTCAGAAGCCAGAGGCAAACTTTATGTTTACAAATACTTTTAAAGTATAAATAGTTCTACATTTTTTTATAATACCAGAACAATTGATGACATGTGGTCAAAACAGTAATATGCATTCACTTGTCATCCTCTGAGGATTTTAATAACCAGATTTGGGCTCAGAGTAAAATTGAAGGGGAGGAACAGAGTTTTCAATCCCACACAAGAATAAGTTTTTATATTATATTACTTATAAGAATAAGTTATAAGAATATAACTTATAAGAATAAGTTATTACATTACATAAAAAACCAAATGCTAGTCCTCAAAGGTTATTGTTTCTTCTTCCTGGAATTACTACTACTTTGACTTATTCATACATAAAAATGTTACATGTCAAGAATTGCTCCTGAAGCTTTTATATTACACTTTTTACAAAGCAGAAACTATAATTATAGAAAAATGTTAACACAAACTGCTGTAGTGTTTGATTTAAATTGATTTAATTGTGTGCGTGTGTTTGTGTTTGTGTGTGTATTTGTGTGTGTGTGTGTGTGTGTGTGTGTGTGTGTGTATGTGTGTGTGTGTGTGTGAAGTATAGGAATGTTTTGCCACAGCTAGCTGGCCCAAGAGCATTCCAGGGATTTTCTTGTCTCTGCCTTCCACTCTGCTGTGGGAGTGTTGGGATTGGTTGCACACAACCACATCCGACTTTTCCCATGGGTACCCAAGATCAATGGTTACTAGGCTTGGTGCAGCTTGTACCTTCACTTGATGAGCCATTCTGTGGCTCTTAATGTTGGAATAAGGAAAGTTGAAATCCCAACTTTATAGTTTTGAGCTGTGATTAATCTTTATGCAATTCTAACCATGTTATTTCTCTTTCTTTTGAGTCTTGAAAGGAGAGTAATAATAGTCAAACTCAAAGTGTTACATGGAAATAATCGTATTTGTAGTAGATATTTTTAGATAATGGGATATATTAAGCTTAGGACAGCTTATATTCTGATATTCAGTCAACGTTGAGTTTTGTGACCTTAAATGAGTCATTGAGCCTTTCTAAGTCTGTTCTCTCATTTTACAAACGATGAAGTTAAAAGTAGAAATTTGATTTATTTGAAATTAATTAATTCTATAAAATGTGGTCTGGACCTTGTGCTGCTCGTATGTAAGTCACTCATTAAATGTAAGTGTTCTTAATTCCCATAAAGGTATATAGAATCCTGTCACTTTATAGAAATTCCAGTTTTTTTTAAACTTTGCATGATCTGAACAAAAACTTTCAGCCCCAGGGCTCTCCTGTGGTAGCTAACTGAATGGAATGGTGTCTTGCTATTCATGTCTCTATGAATATAACCCCCAACCTAAATATTGCTTTGGACCTACTTCTAGTGAACTATATTGATGATCTAAGGCACACTACCTAACTTTTGTCAAGAAGTGTAAACAGAAGTACTACTTTCATAAAATTATTAATATTATGTATGGCTTGGTATAGAAATAGGGATAAAATGCTAAACTTTAGTGGAGAGAATAAAGATATTTCTTTATGGTAAATATGGATAGTCTCATTACATTAGATACACCTTCAGTTTAAAGAAACCTAAATCAAAACTAATAATACATAATATTTACATTTCTTTTTCTGGAAACAGGTAACATAATGTGAGAGTTGCCAAGTTTGTTAGACTTTCAACATCCCATGCTTTCTTTTTCTTTCTTTCTTTCTTTCTTTCTTTCTTTCTTTCTTTCTTTCTTTCTCTCTCTCTCTCTCTCTCTCTCTCTCTTTCTTTCTTTTGTGTGTGCATGTGTGTGTATTGAAATAAGACCTTGTAGCATTGAACTTGGAATAGAAACAGTCCCATCACTGATTACATGAATTTATTCATGGACTTGTTTTTAGGTTGAGTTTTGAGACAAGATTTTTATAAATAATTTGCCTATTTAATCTTGAACTTATCTCTATCCCAGTATAGCCCTGAGTTTAAAATCTTCTTACTTAAGTTTCCAGAATATCTGAGATCAAAAATTTGGACCACCAGGTACTGACATTTCTTACATTTTGAACATTATGTAGAGCCCAAGTTTGTTAACTTAACACACACACACACATACACACAAACACACAGAGAGAAATTTTATAAATGACCTATTTATACAT
Source organism: Lophiomys imhausi (assembly GCA_907164525.1). Taxonomy (NCBI): domain Eukaryota; kingdom Metazoa; phylum Chordata; class Mammalia; order Rodentia; family Muridae; genus Lophiomys; species Lophiomys imhausi. The sequence goes on along the minus strand of CAJQZJ010027982.1, from coordinate 4,182,971 downwards.
GAAAATTTTTCTTTTTTTATTTATTCAAGTTACATCTCAATCACAATTTCCTCCCTACTCCCCCTCCAGTCCCACCCTCCCACCCTCTTCCCCCTCGATCCCCCATCCTTTTCCCTTTTTTTTAAGTTTAAGGTATATCTTTTTCCTCCCAACAGCTACCCCTTTCAGTTCAACAAATGGTTCTTTCTCTTATAACAATAAATACAATACAAAACAACAGAGATAAATAGGCCACAACTATGAGAGTTATATGGCTTAGCATACATTCCCAATGTCCAGTCCATATGTATTTGGCACCTGACTTTAACATTCTACTATCTAAACATCTCCATGAGTTTAAAGTTCTATATCTAACTCAGCTTTCATACTAACTTGCATCACAATTTTAAAAACATCTTCTAAGAGGTGGGGAGGGTGTTCCCCCCACTTTGGTTATTTGATAGATAATAGAAAATTTTGTTATTTAGGGGAAAAGACTACAAGCTGTTAAATGGTCTTCTTAAATGGGTTTTGGAGGTTAGACCCAGGGACTTCTCTCTTTTTCTTTTCTGTATCCTCCTTTCTCTCCTATATAGGAGTGAACAGACTTGAGAAAAATGGGACATAGACATAGTATAGGAAAGATCAAGAAAAAAGGACAGATTATTGAATATAGCCTTATACCTTTGTATACTGATACAAAATTAATATTATATTTGGCTAAATTGGTATTGATCATTGTATATTAATGCAAAATTAAGATTGTATAGGGCTACATCGGTATTGATCTTTGTATATTGATACAAAATTAAGATTATATTTGGCCACAATGGTATTGACCCTTGTATATTAATGTAAAATTAAGATTGTATTGGGCTACATCGGTATTGATCTTTGTATATTGATACAAAATTAAGATTATATTTGGCCACATTGGTATTGATTGATCTTTGTATATTGATACAAAATTAAGGGTAACGCTTCTTAAAGGTATTGTTCGTAGTAATACTTAAAAATGAAATGTCAAGTTTTGACCTCTTGATACCAACCGACATAAACTGTTTAGGATAATTAAGAAACGGAAACTAATAGTCATGAAAACGTGTCATTTTGTTAGTTACTATGACAGTCTATCACAGTTATTTTCTAAGCTACTCAGAAATCAAGTTGCTAAGAGACAAGCAATATTTGCTTATCTAAATATAAGAGATAGATAGGGCATCTTCAAAAACCTCAAGAGATCTGCAGAATATGTCATTCAAAGATGTTTTCTTAACTTAAGATTTTTTGATATCGAGACATGTCAGCTCCTGACAGCATCCCCTATTCTACTCCAAGTAGAAGATGAGCATCGAAGAATCTCCAGTGGGAGATGATTGAATTGGTGGTAAGCCGTTCTCTTGGCAAGCAAAACCCCTTGCTTCAACTGTAGACAGACTTCTGTCCAAAAAGGACAAAACTTGGAAGCAGATAAGTCGACAGCCTAGCTCTGCCAAGACAGGGTACGTAAATCCTTCATAATTCCTGCTCTACAATCAATGTCTGTCAGAGAAATGGGGCCAAATGGCTGAAGATTAATGCTGTAATGTATGGAGAGAAAATGGGAACTGTCCAGGCAGCCACTGGTATGTCATTTTTTAGTTTTGGAAGCTGCAGTCCCTGCACTTCCTATATAAGCAGATATATTTATCCCTCTCAGGTCTCTGAGGTGGTTGAAAAATAGATAGCTAGAGTCTCATAGTTAAATTTTGAGTTGTTTAGGAATCAAGAGGGTGTTCTGGATCTAAGAAGATATTTTTAAAATTATGAGGCAAGTTAGTATGAAAGCTGAGTTAGATATAGGACTTTAAACACATGGAGATGGTTAGATAGTAAAACGTTAAAGTCAGGTGCCAAATACATATGGACTGAACATTGGGAATGTATGCTAAGCCATATAACTCTTATAATTGTGGCCTATTTATTTCTGTTGTTTTGTATTGTATTTATAGTTATAAGAAAAAGAACCATTTTTTGGACTGAAAGGGAGAGCTGTTGGGGGGAAAAAGAAATACCTTAAACTAAAAAAAAAAAAAAAAAAAGGGAAGAGGATGGGGGAGTTGAGGGGGGAGGAGGGTGGAAGGGTGGGACTGGAGGGGGAGTAGGGAGGGATTGTGATTGAGATGTAACTCGAAGAAATAAAAAATAAATTATTAAAAAAAAAACAAAAACTTCTTCTTAGATCCAGAACACCCTTTTGATTCCTAAACAACTCAAAATTTAACTATGAGACTCTAGCTATCTATTCTTCAATCACCTCAGAGACCTGAGACGGATAAATATATTTGATTTTAAAGGAAGTGCAGGGCCTGCAGCTTCCAAAACTGAGAAATGACATACCAGTGGCTGCCTGCACAGTTCCCATTTTCTCTCCATACATTACAGCATCAGTCGTCAACCATTTGGCCCCGTTTCTCTGACAGACATTGATTGTAGAGCAGGAATTATGAAGGACTTGCCTACCCTGTCTTGGCAGAGCTAGGCTGTCGACTTACCTGCTTCCAAGTTTTGTCCTTTTTGGCCAGCATTCTGCCTACAGTTGAAGCAAGGGGTTTTTCTTGCCAAGAGATAGACTTGCCACTAATTCAATCATCTATACATGAAATTTTATGCTTACTGTAATATAATAGGTATTAGTAGTACATGGGTGCCTTTATTATTTATATAAACTTAAAAATAAAAGTAGATAAAGCATGACAGATATGTTAGTGATTGAAATGGGTAATGGTGTGCATCAAGTGTGGAAAATTTTGCCAATGATTTTAGTCTCATTTAGTTATTTGTACCAGTGGATTTGTTCGGCAGCTGGAAGGTTTCTAATCAGTCTGTTAATATTACTTCTATGTTTTCATTTTTACTTAGTCACTCTGAAAGTATGAAAGTCTGAACTAAAAAAAAAAAATCTAAATAATTTCAAAGAACCAGGGCAGTTCATTTAATTCTAGAAGTCCATCAGATGCTTATTAACGGTACAAGCAGAAACAGAAATGCTTAATTTTCACTTTTATGGAAGATAAATTTGTCTCTGTTGAAACCTATCAGGGATAATGCTGCTGTTCTAATCTGCACTAAGACATGCTAAAGAAGTAATGATAACTGTGGGCACAATCCTCATATCACTTGTCTATCTCAATAACCATCACCATATCCAATTAAAGGAGAAAAGATGAGTGGATGCTCAAAAACTAGTGAACTAACATGTTATTGCTTTAAAACAATTACTAATTCTGTTTACATTCTGTGGTTGCATGAGGTAAATGTACCTGCCTTGTCTACCAGTTGGTTTTTACTGTCAACTTTACTCAACATACAGCCACTTGGGAAGAGTGATATTCATCTGTGAAATTTTCCAGATAAGTCTAACTGGTGAGCGTGTCTGTGGGGCAATGTTCTGACTTCTATTTGATGAATGAATGCCCAGCCCACTGTGGATACTAGCACAGGTAGGCAGCAGGAGCCAGTAAGCAATTTTACTCCATGGTTTCTACTTCAGTCCCTGCTTGAGCACCACTCTGATTTCCCAGTGACATGGTGTTATTTGACACTATGCCCAAGGGGATACTAATAAATCATAGGTAGAGAACTAATGACAGACCAAAGTAAGAATACCATAAAGTCCAAGATAATGAACCAATGAGTTTTGCCGAGGTTACTTGTAGGAATATGAGTGAGTGGTTACTTATAGGAGCAGAAATGACTAAGGCAAGTCCATGCTAGCATGTGTGACAGCCCATGAAACTGGAACCTGGAGTGTCCTGTACAACCTACAGGCAGTATATAGGTTGAAGACTATCCTTCGCAGGTAGTTCAGTTGGTCTGAGCCTTTTCTGGGAAGCTCAGTTGGTCTCTGTTTATTCCAGGATACTTGGCTACTTTCTGTTTCTTTCAGGTGACTTGGCTGGTGGTTTGAGCTTAATCCAGGCTGTTCAGCTTGTCTGAGTGCTTTAGAAAGGTTGGCTTCTCTAGAGTGTCACTTAGCAGTTCTCATAGCTTATATATGCTTGGTGAAGAGAAGCTGGAGAATATGGCCAGTTTCAGGGACTTTCTAAAGATATTTTGATTTATTTCCTTCAGAGCATCCATGCAGAATTAAATATTTCACTCTCCTTTAAGTCATCCTGTCTTAGGGATGAGTAGCATTGGGGCTAGGACATCCTGTTGTTTATGCTTTTCCTCCTTTAAACATCCTGTCTTAATGCATCCTGTTGTTTCACCACCCTTTTAACATCCCATGTCATAAAAAGTTTTCCTCCAGGATGAAAGATTTTAATATGAGGAAATTGCTACAAAACACATGAAAGTATTATCTGAAGTAAACAGCTTCCTCTTATATGACACTTTTGGATATGGTTTATCTCATCAACAGAAAAAAAATTGCACACTTGGGAAATCGATAAGAAAGAGCTGCTTTATTTGGAAATTGGTGGGACCTCTGATCTCTTCTTATTCTAATCTACAAGAAAACATTTGCAATTTACAATAAAACAACCTCCTTCATCATGGTAGATAATAGAGGAGCTGGTTATCATATATATATTTTCAAATTTAAATGTATGTCTGCTGTATATTCAGACTATAGACTATCAACACATGAAGGGACTTTTTTGCAAATGATACATCTTTATAAACTTTTATTTTCTATATTACCAATGAATTTACAATATCTTCACTTTCAAGATTATAATTAAGCCATAATCGAGCTATCTCCTTTTGCTGAGAACCATGTCAAAATTTCAGGACAAGTGTTTTTATCAATATGGAAGGCAGCATAATGGTGGAAGGAAATATGTTCCATCATTTCAGAGACAGTCTCATCCCTGACACATGATGGTGAAGATTGGAGTGAATAGATTTGATCATATAGGGTACCTGGTTGCCATGGTTATCTTTAAATTTGCCCAAGTGTATCTTGCTGCCATCAATGACCCCTTCATTGACTTCAGTTATATGGTATAAATGATCCAGAATGGTACTACCCATGGAAAGTTCCATGGTACAGTCAAGATTGAGAATGGGAAGTTTATATCAATGGGAAAGCCATCTCTATCTTCCAGGAGTGAGATCCCACCAATATCAAGTAGGATGATGCTGGTACCAAGTACATTGTGAAGTCTAGTTATGTCTTTACTACTAAAGAGAAGGCTAGGACCCACTTAGAGAATGGGTTCAAAAAGTCACCATCTCCGCCCCTTCTACTGATACTCCCATGTTTGTGATGGGTGTGAATCATAAGAATTATGACAACTCATTCAAGATTGTCAACAATTATTTTTGTGTTGTTATCTGTTTAGCACCCTGTGGTCAAGGTCATCTATGTCAACTTTGGCATTGTGGAAGGATTCATAACCATAGTCCAAGCCATCACTGAAACATCGAATACTATGCATGGTCCCTCTGAAAGGTATGCTGATAGCCATTGGGCTGCCAAGAATATCATGTCTGCATCCACTGATGCTGTGGAGGCTGTGGGCAAGGTCATTCCAGAGTTGAATGAGAAGCTCATTGGTGTGGCCTTTTATGTTCTGACTTCAATGTGTTCACACTGGATCTGACATGCCACCTAGAGAAATCTGTCAACTATGATGGTATCAAGAAAGTGGTAAAGCATACACCAGAGAACCCATTAAAGTGCATCCTGAGCTACACTTACGACCAGGTTATCTCTTGCAACTTTAATAGTGATTCTCACTCTTCCTTCTTTGATGCTGAGGCTGGTATTGCTCTTAATGACAATATTGTAAAGCTTCTTTCCTAGTATGACAACAAATATGATGTCAGCAAGAGGGTAGTTAACACCATGGCCCTGAAGAAGGTGATGAGCTTAGGGGGCTTTACTTTCTTGAATACCATCAATAAAGTTAACTGTACCTATGAGAGAGAGACAGAGACACAGAGAGACAGAGGAATGGGGGGATGTAGAACCTTAACTATTTTCCTGTATAATTTTCCAATTTCATGTGAGCTCTGTCCCATTTGCTCCATTTGCTCAGTATTCTGTGTCCCCCTTCTTTTTGGGGGGTACACTCCACCTTCTTTCTCTATTCATAGACATTTACATAAGCCATAACATCTACTTTCCCCCACTGGTCACATACCTCGGCCTCTTTATTTTAGCTTTCTTTTGATTATTATTTAGGTATCACCTCCTTTGATTATAATCTAACTGTAATAATCTTCACTGTTTTTTCTTTGTGGTTTAAATTGTGGAATTTATAAGAAACCATGGATATTTTATTTAATTGTATGGTGGTTTTCTTACTGTGTGATCTTATCCTTCCACTAAGTAGAAACATCAAGAACACAGCAATACTACTTATCAGGTTTACCAGGAACAGAACATGGTACAGAGAAGACATCATATGCACGAGATTGATGCCTTTCAGTCCTTATTTATTCTGCATTTCATGGCAATAAATGCTTATGTGGAGAATTTGCCCAAACACTCCATTGGTTAGAGGAAATAAAACAATAAACATCAGTGTCACGGAGCTCAAGCAGCAGGAGACAAAGTCCTACAGCGGAAGTGCTGTCTGCAGCACCGTGGTGCTCTCCTATAGGCCATCTTAGGATTTGTAAACTCATACTGCTTATTTTTACATTCCATATCCTTTGATGGATGCACTAAAATTCTTTCATTAATGTTTTAGAAATGTGTTATGCAATTACACTTTAGGAATGACATGTCTTATAAGAAATATCAGAGTTTTAGCCATGGCTGTATCACAGTGCCTCTTAAATTAACCACATCGGCCTTTTGAAATGATTTTTTGAAAAATTGTAGATATTTTCATTTGGTTCCCACTTTCCCTTTACTTCCTTTAATCTGTAGTTTTAAAATGATTCAGGGGTTTAATCAGATTTAGCAGTTCGTAATGCTACTGCCAAATAGCTACACTCATTTTTAGAAAGCTGAAATACATTTCAAGTTCAAGAATGCTTCTTCCTCATGGCTAATCCTGCACATTTTTGTCCTCCTATCTTCCTCAGACATCCATATCACTATCCTGCCACTCTTTCCTAAACAGGTTTTAAACAGTCCTGACTAGCCAGTTGACATTATTAATTCTATCATTTCAGACCTGTTTCTTTTCCAGTCAACATTATCCCCTAATAATGAATGTGTGGGCTCTGACTAACTTTGTGACACATTCACTCCTATGAGATATTCAGGATACATGCTACCATTTTAATGGGAAGCTGTGTTGCAACTCCAGTGAAATTCGAAAAAAACAAAACTTTTATTCTCCTAGAAATGTTTGGTATTAATGATATTAAAAAGTACTTTTCTTTGTCTCATTTTTTTCTCTTCTTGATTCTTTCTTTAGACAGGAAATGATTTCTCCTCAATGATGGACAACACCATGAAACAATTGTATGTTTGAAGGAAAGCATTATGCAGTACAGGAGAACTTTGAATATAAATGTTGAAAGTGTTATGTAACCGATCTTTTAAATTATTATTTAACTCTTATTTATTTATTACTAAATTCACTTATAACAAACACCAATTTCTTAACTATTAATCCTATAAATTCCTACAACCCCTTTAACCTATCCTCTAAACCTATTGATAATTATTTTTCTAACCTTTTAGAATGATACAGACTCTGGGGCAGGTCCTCAGTCGTCAGGAACACAGTCTTTGTTGTAGATTCTTTAACGCACTTAGCAGTCCTTTTCTGGATCTCTCAGATGCAGGTTCGTCAGGGTAAGATGGTTATTGCAGTCTCACCTTAAATAAGGCTTCATGCTTTTTTCTCTGTGGGAGACCCCAGCCGTCTGCAGGCCAACTTACTTCTTTTGAATCAGGAACTCAGCTGCTCTGCCTCAGTCCTTAAAGCCAGGCACAGTTTCCCCTAGGCCACTGATTGGACAGATCAAACCCCTCCAGGCAAAAGCTGAGCCACAGGGCCCATTCCTTGGCCTTTTGGTGTCTTGCTCAGGCTTTCTTTGCTCACCGGCTTCTTTCTGTTTCAGGGAGAGAGCTGGTCATCAATGGCCAGCCCTTTTTTCAGCAGGACTCTTGGGGCTCTCTAGCATCAGGAGCCTCTTCCCTTTTTGGACTCCATGCACTGTCCTTAAATAGGAGGAACTCTGTTTCAGCTTAATTTGGGCTCCGCCCACTTAGCAGCTAAAAACAATGTCAGACCAGATACTTTGTTTCTTCAAGTCTATTGAGTCTTTCCTGTTTTCCTGACTTCAACCTTGTTTTTCAGTCTATTGAGTCTTTCCTGTTTTTCCTGACTTCAACCTTGTTTTTCAGTCTATTAAGTCTTTCCTGTTTTTCCTGACTTCAACCTTGTTTTTCAGTCTATTAAGTCTTTCCTGTTTTTCCTGACTTCATGCTGATAATGCTGTTCATGCCCCGAATTAAGAGACAGTATCAGAAACTCCTATATATTTTCTAAATCTAATTTATCTAACCCCTACAGTGTTATTTGTGTTTTAGATATTTTCATAAGACATTTTCTCACTACAAAGCTTAGGCTTGGCTGGGACTCATGAGTTTAATGCAGTTTGTTCTTGAACTCACTGTCATGCTAGTTCCCAGGATTCCAAATTCTGTGATTACAGGCATGTATCCTCATTCCCATCTGTATCTCTCTGTCTGTATCCCATCAGTTCATCCACTCGTATGACAATATATTAGGATCACTATACATACATGGATACAATTTATTAGGGTCTATATAGTAAAATAGCCTATCCACCTGTGAAGTCTTCTCACCTAATTTATGCCCCACTACAAATAGATAACTTTTCTGCATCTTTGTGCCTCATTTCAAAGGATTACATGTATAAGAAAATGTAAAGATACTTTAGTTCTTTATTTTCTACATATTTTTGAAATATTCTTGAAAATTATATCAATACCATAATGTCTCAAATGTACTTCATAGCAGTTTCTCATTCTTACTTATATTCAAGTAGTATTTCATAATCTGAATATAACATGATTTAATAAATTTATATTTATGAACATGGAGGTGTTTTCAGACTTTTATTAGAGATATTAATAGACAGCATTCCAACGAACACAGTTTTCAAAGTATATGCTAGCAGCTGTTTACTTGTTGTGACTAGATAAATTGGAATAATTGTAGCTGCTTAAAATGATCAATCACGTGTTAAACATCTTCTGTGAAGAAAAGTAAGAGAGCCTAGAGATTAAGAAGACATTATGTATGCCGCAGTACCCTATAGGAGTCCAGAATTGAGGGTCTTTTTAAAGTTTGTCTTTCACTCTTTCATTTTTATTTGACTACTGTCAAATTTATTGCTCATTTATTTTGAATTTGTGGACTTTTGAGTTAGATTCAACTCTTTACTGCCAGGAAATATAATGATATTGTACAACTATACAAATGGATGTTTCACTATACAATACTTGTCTCATTTTCCTGAATTAAAATGTTAAGCCTATTTGGAAATAATGTAAATAAGAAGTTATCTGAGGATACTTTCTTTCTACATCCAGATGACTGGCAGATTGTTCCCATGGTATGTGATGCTTAGACAAAAACAGGTCTTTTCAAAATATTCCCATGTGACAGAAGAGATTCAAGCAAAGTCACTTAGAATAAACAGACTTGTATTCCACAGCCTGTTGATCCCAGCTGTTTAATATGAACATTGTGAGGGGTTATTTTATAAATTCATTTTACTTCTCTAAAACTTCATACCATATTAGTATGAGAGAAACCCCCAGAAAAAATAAAAGTTAACATTTTCTGAGTCCTATATATACTAATTTTCTTATTCCACTAACATATTCCCAGGTTGTGAGACCATGTTGTTCTTATACCACACAAACATTTAAGCATGAAAATAACCACACATGCTAAAGAAAGAGAACAGTCAAAAATCTATACCAATTGATATGTGTTATATTTCTTATAATGTTTTATTACTGAAGCATTTTAATGAACAGATTTGTTTTGAATTCACAAAATATAAAAGACAAATATTGAAAAATTAATACTTTCATCAATTATTTATATGTGACTCCTATTGAAGAGAAAATAAAACAAGATAATGAAGACATACAGAAGGTATTCTGGAGTGTTTGCTTCTCTATAACAGAGTAATCACTTTGTCATGTTTCTGTTACTGATCATAAATAAAATCCCTGCACAGAACACATTATAGCTACATGAAGTCTCTGAAAACTAAAAATAAATTTTAACAATAGAACACTCAAAGTATTCACAATATACGGGATAGAGAGTGTTTCAGTTAGTAAAGTTTTTGTCAGGCAAATAACAGGGCTTCAGTTTGGATTCTCAGAACCCAAATAAAAAGTTGTGTATGGAGGTGGTATGCCCTGTCTCTCGGAAGACAGAACAGATGGGTCCTGGGCTTTCTGGCCAGCGGGTCTAGCAAGAAGTAAGTTCCAGATGTTTTATGCAAGACACTTAGCTAAAAAATAATTATAAGGTGGAAATGTTAGAAGAAGATAAATGACTTCTGCCCCTGTTAGTTTTACACACAAGCATATATTAGAATGTGAATCAGCACATACGTTCACCATAAAATAAAAACATATAATGTAGGACAAGTTCACACCCTTCAAAGAACCAGTAACAATTCAATTGACTTAAGATGACTACCAAATGCATTTGCTTAGAAGGCAAAGATATTAGCATTATCTGACAAATGGTATAATTGGTTAACAGGCCAAAATGTAGTTGTGAACATGTTGAAATTGCAGAAAGTACACACAAACATTAAAAATAAAAATGCAATGACTGAAAAAAGCTTGTGGAAATATGTTTAAAATTTTTTTGAAAACCTGAATTTTAGGGGATTAGGGAGATGGCACATTGGGTAATGTGATTGAATATAAGCTAGTTAACTTAGGTTGAATCCCAGTACCTAGGTGAAATCTGAGTGTGGCCCAGGTCTGTAATCTATGGCTGGAGTTCAAAGGCAGGCCAATATCTCGAAATCATTGTCCAGTCAGTAAACTATAGGTCTGCTGAACGATCTTATATCAAAAATCCGGGAGAACTTGGCATCATCAGGGCCTTAGTAGGTCCAAGCCAAAACGGTACCTAGCCCTGAGAAGAGGAAGTAGACAGGAGTTCTCATCCCTAACCAAGAAGCTATCTCTAATGTTGACAAAGATCAATTAGTTCCCTCTAATGGAGTCTCATTAAGTACATAAACCACACTTTGGAGGCCCCATGCACAACAATAGTAAGCCAACACAACACGAACTCAATGGCATTTTTGTAGATTTCTTTTTGTCTCACCTTGTTATGCTTGATAATTTTTGCTTATGTGTTATTGTTTCAGATTTTGAGTTTTTATTTGGGTTGTATGTGTGTGTGTCTGTGTGTATGTATATCTTGTGCTTTTTAGTTTTACACTTTTTTCTTACTTTTTTTGTTTATTTATTACTTCAGGTTACATCTCCATCACAGTGCCCTCTTTCCACCCCTTCCAGTCCTGTCCTCTCACTCTCTACCCCCATCCCTTCCACCCCACTCCTCCAGAGTGGAGTGTCCCTACATATCAGTTTCTGTCCCAGTTCAGCAGTCATACGTGGGCCAATGCTTCCTCATACACTGGAGGCCTAGAAGGCAGCACCACTAGGGCAAAGTGTCTCATTGATAGGTAACAAAGTCTATGTTCCTGTTCCCTTTGGTGCATTGGTTGTAGTATAGTTATACTATACTACATGTAAAAGATACTATATGTAGTATAAGATAACTATACTACAACCAGGCTAAAATCTGATTATAAGTGAATGGATGCCATGTGCATCCTTCTGAGTCTGGGTTAGCTCACTCTGGATGAGCTTCTCTAGTTCCATTATTTGGCTGCAAATTGCGTCATTTCGTTATTTCTGATAGCTGAGTAGTATTCCAGTGTGTAGATGTACCACAGTTTTTTTTTTTTTTTTATCCAATCCTCGGTTCAGGGACATCTGGGTTGTTTCCAGTTTCTAGCTATTACAAATAATGCTGCTATGAACATAAATGAGGAAACGTCCTTGTGGTTTGATGAGGAATCATTTGGATGTATACCCAGAAGTGGTATGGCTGGGTCTTGAGGTAGAGCTATTCCAAGTTTCCTAAGATATCGCCAGACTAATTTCCACAGTGGTTGTACAAGCTTGTACTCCCACCAGCAATGGAGGAGAGTTTCCCTTTCTCCACAACCTTGCCAGTATGTGTTGACATTTGAGTTTTTGGTCTTAGCCATTCTGACAAGTGTGAGATGGAATCTCAGAGTCGTCTTGAGTTGCATTTCTCTGATGATTAAGGATGCTGAGAATTTCTTCAAGTGTCTCTCAGCGATTAGGGATTCCTCCTTTGTGAACTCTTTGTTTAGCTCTATTCCCAATTTTTTGATTGGATTATTTTGTTTCTTGGCATTTAATTTCTTGAGTTCTTTGTAAATTCTGGATATTAGCTCACTGTCAGATGTGAGGTTAGTGAAGATTTTTTCCAATCTGTTGGTTGCCATTTCATTGAAATGATAGTGTCTTTTGCCTTACAGAAGCTTTTCACTTTCATGAGGGCCCATTTATTGATTGTTAGTCTTAGATCCTGAGCTGCTGGTGTTGTGTTCAGGAAGTTGTCATCTGTGCTGATGAGTCAGAGGGTTTTCCCCACTTTCTCTTCTAATAGATTTAGTGTGTCAGGCCTTATGTTAAGGTCTTTGATCCATTTGGACTTAAGTTTTGTGCAAGATGATAAGTATGGGTCTAATGTCATTCTTTTACATGTTGACATCCAGGAAGACCAGGACCATTTGTTGAAGATGCTGTCCTTTTTTCTTTGTATGGTTTTGGCTTCTTTGTCAACAATTAAGTGACCATAGGTGTGTGGGTTCATTTCTGAGTCTTCAACTCGATTACATTGATGCAATAGTCTGTTTCTATACCAGTACCATGCTGCTTTTATTACTATTGCTTCATAGTACACCTTAAAATCTGGAATGGTGATTTCTCCAGATGTGTTTTTGTTGTAGAGGATTGATTTAGCTATTCTGGGTTTTTCATTATTCCATAAGAAGTTGAGAATTGCTTTTTCCAGGTTTATAAAGAATTGTGGTGGTATTTTGATAGGAATTGCATTAAATCTGTGTATTGCTTTTGGCAGGATGGCCATTTTTATTATGTTGATCCTAACTATCCGTGAGCATGGGAGATCCTCCATCTTCTGATGTCCTCTTCAATTTCTTTCTTCAAGGACTTGAACTTCTTGTCATACAGGTCTTTCACTTGCTTGGTTGGAGTTACCCCCAGATATTTTATATTGTCTGTGGCTATTGTGAAAGTTGTTGTTTCCCTAATTTTTATCTCAGCCCATTTATTATTTTTTGTATAAAGAAGGGCTTCTGATATTTTTAAATTAATTTTTTATCCAGACACCTTGCTGAAGATGTTTATCAGCTGTAAGAGTTCTCTGGTGGAATTTTTGGGGTTGCTTATGTATAATGTCATATGGTCTGCAAAAAGAGATAATTTGACTTCTTCGTTTCTAATTTGTATCTCCTTGATCACCTTTAGTTGTCTTATTGCTCTAGCAAGAACTTCAAGTACTATGCTGAAGAGATATGGTGAAAGTGGCATCCTTGCCTTGTCCCTGAGTTTAAAGGAAATGCTTTAACTTTGTCTCCGTTTAATTTGATGCTGGTTCCTGGCTTGCTGTATATCACCTTTCACCTTTATTATTTCTAGGTATGGTCCTTGTATACCCATTCTCTCCAGGACTTTGAGCATAAGGAGTGTTGGATTTTGTCAAATGTTTTTCTGCATCTGGCAAGATGATCATGTGTTTTTTGTTTTGTTTTTTCTTTCAGCTTGTTTATACAGTTAATTACGTTGATGGATTTTCCTATGTTGAACCATCTCTGAATTCCTGAGATGAAGCCTATGTGATCATGGTAACTTCAGTTGTCCATTTCACTTAGGTTTTCAAATTTGGTGGAGTACAGACTTTTAAAGTAGGACTTAAAGATTCTCTGGATTTCCTCAATGTCTGTTGTTATTTCTCCCTTTTCATTTCTGATTTTGTTGATTTGGTTTTTTCCCTCTGCCTTTTAGTAAATTTGGCTAAGGGTTTTGTTGATTTTATCAAAGAACCAACTCTTGGTTTCATTGATTCATTGTATTGTTCTTTTTGTTTCTAAGTTGTTAATTTTAGCCCTAAGTTTGATGATTTTCTGCCTACTTCTTCTCTTGGGAGTTTATTATTTATTTATTTATTTTACAGTTCTTCCAGTTCTGCTGTTAATTAGCTAATATGAGCTGTCATGATTTTCTTTTTGAAGGCACTTAGTGCTATGAACTTTCCTCGTAGCACAGCTTTCATTGTGTCTCATAGATTTGGGTATATTGTACCTTCATTGTCGTTGGATTTTAAGAAGCTTTTGTTTTCCTTCTTCCTTTCTTCCCTGACCCAGTGGTCATTCAGTAGAGAGTTGTTCAATTTCCATGAATGTTTAGGTTTTCTATTATTTCTGTTGTTGTTGAAGTCCAGCTTTATTCCATGGTGGTCTGATAAGGTACAAGGGGTTATTTCAATTTTCTTGTATCTATTAAGGCTTGCTTTGTGTCTGACTATATGGTAGATTTTGGAGAAGGTTCCATGTGGTGCTGAAAAGAATGTTTATCCTTTTCTATTTGGGTGAAATGTTCTGTAGATACCCGTTAGGTCCATTTGGTTCATGGCTTCTGTTAGGCTCATTATTTCTCTGTTTGGGTTCTGTCTCTATGACCTGTCCATTGTTGTGAGTGGGGTGTTGAAGTCTCCCAATACAAATGTGTGGTGATCAATATGAGTTTTAAGCTTTAGAAGAGTTTCTTTTACAAATGTGGGTGCCCTTGTGTTTGGGGCATAGATATTCAGTATTGAGATGTTGTCTTGATGAATTTTTCCTTTAAAGAATATCTAGTGCCCTTCCCTATCTTGATTAACTTCAGGTGAAATTCTATTTTATTTGATATTAGGGAGAAAGGGTGGAGGGTGCCTCTCTGTCAGAAGCTCTGTGGTCAGGTGCTGCTTGCCACCTTGAGTAGCAAGCCCCAGTCCAGGACAATTTCCCTGCTCTGGGGAGAGATCTAAATATACTATACTGAGGCTGTAGACTGAGTGCCCTGCTGAAGTGAGCACAGCCAGAGAGTTTCAGTATGGAATTCACTCATCGAATCTCAGTGCTTTTTGCCTACCTGAATTGCAGTGCTCTGGAGCAGCCTGCCTGGGTATGCAGGTACTTCAACCAGACCCCCTGTAGCTAAGGTGTCAGGACTATGTCTTAGAGTCAATCTCTACCTCTGAGTTTGAAACTCTGTGAACCAGTGGTGTTGTGCACAGCAGAGAGCTCAGCTTAGTGGCCAGGCAGAGGTGGTAGAGCTGGGAGATCCAATATGGAGATCATGCACTGAGTCCCTGCCTGTATCTGTAGTGCTCCAAAGGAGCCTGACTGGAAGGGGCTTCCACCCCTGTAGTCAGGTTGGGGGGGGGGGTACAGGGACTTCCAATTTGTGTTCTGTATCCTGCCTACAGTGTGCTTGAGCTCAGGGAAGCTCTGTGTCTGCCAGCTAGATCCCACTGTTACTGGTCAGCCAGATGTTGCCATACTGAATATCCCAGGAAGAGTCCCTCAGTCTTACCTTGTAGCATCTCCTGGTATGCTCCTTAGTGTCAAAGCCTAGCCCCTGCACAGACGCTGTGAACTCAGGAGGTCCTATGTTTGGAGGTTGATATGGAGGATTTGATATGAAGGGAGTGCAGTCTCCCAGTGGGAAGCACTCCGTGTCCATGTCTGATGACTCCGATCCTTCAGTGGCTATATTTCTAGTACCAAGTTTTTTGTTGTGCCTGGCTTTGCTGGACAAGCCTAGGGGAGGCTTGCACTTCATAAACTGCCATTCAGCAAGAGTATATCTCTGCTGTTTTCCAATCTCTCTTTCTGACCATCAAAGTGCTTCTGACTTGATCACCACCATCTTGCCCCTCTGTGAACAATTTTTCATCTTACTCATTCCTAGACTTTCCACCCCCTTTTACATTTTTTAATTCTGCTTTTTTGCCTGTTTGTTGGAGAGAGAGAGAGAGAGAGAGAGAGAGAGAGGGGATAAATAAGGATGTGGGGAGAATTGGGGAGGTGGTGAGGAAGGGGAAACTGTGATCAGAATGTATTGTAGGAAAAACTATTTTCAATTACAAATAAGTTGAAAAATCAGAACAACTTAATAGGTATCTCTTTAACATACACTATTCTCTTTCACATGTCTAGTACCCATGGATAGATATGTGCTGCCATTGCACATACAAATTCTTGTTACATTCTTGCAGCAATACAATGGTGATGGCAACTGATTTGTCTTGCTCTGTGCTATTCAATGAAGTTGATGCAGAGAAAAAAGGATACCTGTTGTTTACCTTTCACACACACACACACACAGAGAGAGAGAGAGAGAGAGAGAGAGAGAGAGAGAGATTTATGATGTATTGCAGAACACCAAAAGTTATATATTGCTTATAACATTACTTTTTTTTTGTAGTGGACTCCTTTTTATTAGGATAAAGAAGTTATGCAGAAAATTTCCATTTTGTTTTTCTTTGCCTTTATTTTTCTCTATTCCTTTCAATTCAAAGTTGAAGGCAGTTTACACTTTTGGGTGTATCATATCTTCCTATCTGAAAACCCACATGTGCCACATGGAAAACAAAATCTGTGAACTATGTCTGACTTCCAGAAAACAAATATAAAGATAGTATTATAGCACCTGCTTATCTTAGAATGGTGAACAGGATTCTATCACTGGACTGAGAAGTATACTGTTTTCTATGTATTATTTATGTATTTGTTGCTGAAGCAAGGTTATATTCGACACATACAATCCTCCTGCTCCCCTTTGGGAGCTAGATTATCAGGCATAAACCACCACACCTAGCCTGTGCTCTTTCCTTTCTTCACCTTAAACTCCTCCTTAAACTAAAGGCAAGAACACATTTGTGGGGTAAGATACAAAACATGGTCACTTAAAGAAGGAAAGACATCTAAAAATCCCAAATATCTACTGAATTCTGAAAAGGTAACAGTTTCTTTCTTGAAGGTAAAATGCAGAACTGATTATCTTAGTTCATGTGGCTTGGAGTAATTCTTCCTCATCTTTCACCCTAGGATGATATCTATCATTGATGGAGATATGTGTTTCTTGGAGGCACCAAAAGGAGAGATTGTATTTTCTATTCCAATCTAAGAGTCTGTGTCTCTACCTGATAAATGGGACTGTTAACATAAGATATTATTGAATGATGTGTATTAATTGTTGTCATTTTGTTTTGGGTTTTCTCAAACTTCATTTTATTAACAATTTATAATTTTTATTTACTAATGTGAATAATTGGTGTGTTTATCCTTCTCGTTAGACTGACTTATTGCTTCCAAAAATGAAAGTGACATAAATATATCCCCAGGTGAAAGCAAATTAAAAAGAATGTTAGTCAATAATTATGATCTAAAAGACTTTGGAAGGAAGTTTCTAAGAAAAAAGGGTATTGATACAAGAATGAAACTTAAAATAGAATTTTAAAGAAATAGCAATATGTTAAACAACAGATAAATGTTGAAGAAAACAGGTCTTTTGTTTTTGACAAACACAGGTAAGAGGATGAAATAGAAACCTGAGCCTGGAATGCAATTTTAGCACTCCTATGAAAAGGACATATGCAGAATACACAATGAACCCTCAAAATTCAACAATAAAATAACATTGCAACCTAGGAATGGGGAAACATCTGAGCACATGCTTATCAAAAGGGAAATGAGATTGACATGACATCATATGAAAAATATTGATCACAGTGTAACCATAAGGAATTGCAAATTAAAAGATTTGTATGAAACTACTACATATTTATTTGAAAGGCTAAAATAAAAAGAGCTAGCAATACTACTAGTCACTGAAGCTTCAGGGCAATGGTATCTCTCATGTATTATAGCAACAATAAAAACAATGCAGCCTATAAAAACGGTTTTTGGTAGTATTTAGAATGTTAAAAGTGTTGCATTTTTCTAGCAATCTTAACCCTAAGTATCTGTATTATAGAAATGGAAAAATCTTATTCACTCAGAAATTTACATATGAATGTCCATATTTCTTCTATTTATAATCACTCCAAATGAGACGTAATGTCAAAGTCTTTCCCTTGTGAAAGGGTAAGCAAGCTATGGTACCTTCATCAATTAGAAGGACAGGACAAATGCACTTGATGGATTTAAAAAGCAAATATATGAACAAAAAGTCAGCATGGACATAGCACCAGTGTATTTATTAAGCTTTCTTTTTTAAAAAGGTTGACTTTTAAATTTCAAATATGTGTATATTTTTGAGTGCAGGGGTGTGTATAAACATGATTGAGGCTGCCCATGGAAACCAGAGACTTTGTATTCTCTTGGAAGTAGAGTTACAAGAAGCTGTGCAACACCTCACAAAGGTGTTAAAATTTGAACTTGAGTGCCCTGGAAGAGCAGTATGCCTTTTTAACTTGCTGAACTATTTCCCTAGCTATTATTAAACATACTTGAAAAAACTAATCTACAATGAGGAAGAACAAGTCAATGATTGTCAGAAGGTAAAGACAAAAGTGGCTATAAAGGACTCTAGGAGAATTTTTATGATAAATAAAAACTTTGGTATTATGGTTAAGATGATAGACACCCTGATCTATCCATCCATTAAAATTCATGAAATTGTGTGACCGAAAAGTCAATTTCACTCTATAGCAACTCAATAAAAAAAGAGTGTCTTTGCTTGTGTTCCTGAGAAAATTAATGCACCATGAATGATTCCAGAATCATCTCTATAATTAAAAGACAATCAGATAATATAGTTACAGAAATGTAGTGTGAAAGTTCTTTCATTGACTTATATAAATGCATCTAACTTAAACACCATTATTATCTAAAAAAAAAAAATCATATTCCTGAAATTAGATTTGACTTGACTCTGAAGTCTGTGCAGGAGCAGAAGAAAGACATAAACTATTAATACTTACAAACAAGATGCTGAAGTTAACCTGTACATATAGTAACACAGACTGAGAAAATCCATTGCTGTCTCAAGATTTCTAGATCAACATTGTGAGTGTTGTTTGAATTCTCAAGGGTTTGTATGTGGATACTGAAATTTAACAGGTAAGTGTGTGCACCGTTGAGACAGCTATCTGTCTTCAGTTTCCAAGTGAAGGAAATGTTTTCTGTTAGTCCTGTTGTGGACAGATAATAATGCAAAACATCTCTTTTTCTTCTTACGTACATTTGTTCTTATTAATCAAGCACTGCCTCTCAAAAAACAACCAAGAAATCTTGCTTCATTGGTGTTCAAATAGTTTTTTTTTGAGCCATTTTCTTGGAATTAAATATATCTTTTTTTCTAGGTCTTGAGTACAGGATCTTTATGGATGCTGAAATCAAACCTTCATAATGATGTTTTGATAGAAAAGCTATTTGACTGTGTTTATGTGTTTTAAATGCTGCTCTGATGATGAAAAAGCAAATTATTAAGAACTGATTACTTTCCAAGAGAGAGACATTTTGTAACTCAAACCTGTTCTACAGCTAGAGATTTTTTCAGATAATCTCATATTGTGTAGACTGGAAACAGGACAAACATCCATAGTTCTCCGGTAGTTTCATAAAATGATATTATTTTGGCTTCAGAAAATTAAGTATCATCAACTTCATTACAAATCCTTTTTCTAACAATGTACTGAAGCTATTTTTATCTTCCACAGCTATGCCTTTTCCCTTCACTGTCATTTTTAGATAGTCATTTTCATGACATATTATCTGTATACTTTTATTTCTTAGAAGACAGAATGAGATTTCATAAATTTGTCAGTCAGTATTATACTTTAAGTTTTGGGTTTAAGATTCCAACTTTCACTAGTATTGAAAACAAAAATTTTTAAAAAGTACACTAGCAAAACTCTAGATGGGATAATTTAATTTGATAATTTTGAACATAAGAATAGCATTAAATTGTAACCCGGCTCCCCACCCCCCACTGTCTCTGCTAAAACAACACTGAATTCTTTGTGTTAACTTTATTCTGGGGTTGGCAATTTTTTCTTTCCCCTAGCACAAAGAATGAAACTCTGAGAAGCATCTGAAAGTCCATTCATTTGCTGGAAATTTTCAGAATCCTTAGAGAAGATTGCCTCTGAGGAAACTGTCTGTGTTATTTGAATGCACTGTGAATCCTGGCTTCAATTTCTAGGCTGCTAAAGCTTTGCAGATGAAATAAAGTTGGTTAGACTTTAATTTAGTTTTGATATTTTTTTCTGAAGTTAAATATTTGCTCTCCATTGATCAATGGGTGACTGCAATTTATTGGTATTACTCTGACATGTCTTATGGCAGACTGTAATTTCTTGTGAAATATAGTTATCCTGAGGTGGAACTAACATATAATAAGCTCAATATGAGAACAGAATAGAAAATGGCTACAGGTTTTTTCCTTTAAGTCTCCCATACTGCTCCCTATTCCCACCAAAAGGCTTCTCTCTGCCCTTTTAGGGTTGTTCTAGTTTCTCTTCAACATTACTTTCATCTTATGAGCATAGATCCAAACCATGTTGTAAATAATAAAGGTTGTTATAGTTCCAAAAATGTTTAAAATTTCACTGCTAGCATACAAAAGAGGGCAGAAGTGAAGTGTGTAAACGGTGTCTAGAAGATTAGTGGACCAAAGGTGGCATGAATGCATGAAAAGTAGGGGGATCTCATAAGAAAAATATTTTAAGTGCTCACAAATTGAAGTCAAAGTATCAAACACATAAATAAAATAAAATATCAGACAGCAAATGCCAAAATACACCATCTAATACTAGCATGTTCAATGTACAACATGTATGTATATGTGTGTAACTTTCTCCCAAGAAGAGCAAGGTCTTTGCAACATTTTGTTACATTGAGAATAGAAAATGCTGCTATCCATTAATCAGAAGTTGTGGGTCTGCTTGTTAAGGAGACTGATCACCATATACAGTTCTGTAGCAATTTCTTCAACTAAGGGGAAAAATAACCAAGAAGTACTTCAAAAGAACTACTTTGTTACTTGAATGTGATGAAAGAGTACATACTAATCATTGCTCAATAATTTATTTTGCTTGTTTGTGTCACATACTGCTTCTCTTATTGTCTTTACTGGGGGACTCCTCAGGATGAATAGTCTTGGTAGAGGCTTCTTCATATAAAAAGCTGAAGAGTCAGACCTTCTCTTCATTCTCTTGTCTGTTGGTAGCCAGGGTGTTGCCAGGCGATATAAGCGCCATCATTTAGATGTGCCCTGTGCAATGTCCAACTGGTATTGTGAGTGTCAGTGAGCATCACAACTCTGTTGCTCCAATTCATGTCAATGATTTTGCAGCACTGTCCTAACCAAAGTCCTGCCAAAGACAAGAATAGTAAGGCCTTTGTCTTCTCCAAATTCAGCTCTCTATGCTACAGGTAACACCTTAATCATTAAATCCTTCCAATACAGCTGGGTGCAGTAGCATATGCCTATAATTTAAGATACTGTGTAGACTAATTAGGAGTACCAGGAATTCAAGGTTAATACTGTATCAAAGCAATTCTAACAACCACACAACATAATAGAGCACAACAAAAAGCCAAGAGATTAGTTTATTTTTTCTGCTTGTATTTCTTTTTCCTAAAGATCCTGAGTCAAGATCCATTAGGTACAATCAAGCAATGAATGAATATGATACATTACTTATATGTAAGGTACACCAGCTTTTTTTTTCATTTTTTAATTTAATTTTTATTTCTTCAAGTTACATCTCAATCACAATCCCCTCACTACTTCACCCCCCTGGTCCCACCCTCCCACCCTCGTCCCCCCCAATCCACCCATCCCCTTCCTTTTTTTGTTAAGTTTAAAGTATATCTTTTCCCCCCAACAGCTCCCCCTTTCAGTCCAATAAATGGCTCTTTCTCTTATAACAATAAATACAATACAAAACAACAGAAATAATTAGGCCACAATTATGACAGTTATATTGCTTAGCATACATTCCCAATGTCCAGTGCATGCATATTTGGCACCTGACCTTAACATTAAAATCCATCATATCCAAGACGGAGAAGATGGTTCAGATTGTAAAGTATTTACTATCCAAGCATAAGGAGCTGAGTTCAGATCCTCATTACTCCTATAAATCTCAAGGGCGATAACACATGTGTATTCTTAGGGTTGGTTCAGAGACAGGCAGATGTTAGGGACTGTATCAATCATCAGTCTATCTCAAAATATGAAGACCAGGCTCAGTGAAAGACATTGTCTCAAAAGTAAAGTGTAGAATGATAGAGGGAGATACCAGACATTGACTTCTGGCATCCATATGCACGCGCACGCACACACACACACACACACACACACACACACACACACAATTTATCATATCTAATCAATTCTTGCCAGCAAATAGAACCTACCTTTATGTAAAAGAAGGATGCTCTAATACCTCTCTCTAACTAGTTCCTAACTTTTTTATGTATCACAAAGTAGTGCTTTGTCTAATAATATTTTGTCTACAGGTAGATTCATTTTTATTAGCCTAAAAAAGTGAATTGAGAGAAAATCCTTAGTTGGGCAGAGATTTTTGTATCTGCAACTCATTTTCTTAAAAAAAAAAAATGCCTCTACTGAGACATTTTAAAAATAATTTTAATTATAACTGACAGTGATGTGTTAAATTTGATATATTTACAGAAATGTGTAATATATTCACACTGCAGCCAATTTTATGTTAAAACATCTATTTTTGTGAAGTTATCATGAATAAATATTCAGGAGAAAGTAAATATCAAAATATTGAGTTCGTCCCTTCTTTAAATGCCACTATACATGTTTCCACCAGAGATACACTTATCCAGGGATTTTGGAAACTAAAAAGTGTCTTGATTTCAAGGTAAGAGTGGATTTGTGTCCTTAGAAGTTCCCTTTCCTTTTCAAGATAGGATTTGAAGCTAAAAGGCTGAAGCTCCTTCCTCAGAAGATCAGGCTATGCAAAGCTACAAAGGATAGAACAAAGATAGAATGTTTTCGTTTTCATCCTGCTAATCCAAAAAGAATTACTTTATTCCTGTGCTCAGTTAAATATAACAGTTAATTTTCTAAATGTGGGATATCTAACTGAAGAATCACAGCTTTAGAAAAAGTGTATGCATGTCTCTGAGTGTGTGACTTATTCCTTCAGATTTGTGTTATCCATCACTATTCATCCACATCCCTCCCCAAACATCTTTAGCACATCATACATTCATATTTTAGATACATACTTTTATTTCTAGACTGATGACACTACTTAAATATACATTTGCTGCCACAACCAAGACAGGGGTTTATAAATATTGCAAGCAATCCATTGTGTCAAGTTGAAAACAATGTATAGGGATACTTTCTATGCTGGCTTCCAGGGTATAGGTCAACAGTAAGTTACATAGTTATGTAGGCTTGCATCACCAAAAGAATGTGACAGAGTTGTATACTTTCTTAACATTTGACATCTTTTCTTGCTTTACTTCCATTTAACAATATGGTTTGTAACTTCAACAATGACATTGTCTTCTTTGTGAAATATATTCATAGTTTAACTTTTCTTAAGTTTGAAAAGTACTTTCAATATTGTCATATAATACATCCCCAAGTGTATTATCTTGCAAACATTTTGTATCTAGAGATAGAGTGTCACATAACTGTTTCAGGTTCTTGCAATGCAAAAGCTGAAATGGTCTATCATAAGCAATAAACAATTCCAGTTTTGGCATCACTTATTTGCTGTTCTGCTTTTTCAGCAGGCTTCATTAGGAGTGAGGGAATGACCATATTCAGTTATGTTCTTCAGATGTTAAAATGAAAACAATAAAGTGTAAAGTTGAAAAAATTATTTTATTTTGTACTTACACCAGAAGTTGTAACACAGCAAGATGATTTTTTATATTTATGACTGTGTGACATTCCGCAAATGGAAGGAACCCTGTTTTGATTTTGATTTTCTCCTGAGTTAATGACATGTGCTGTGACATCCTCTTACAGTGCTGAACAGGAGTAGTGAGGGAGCTGCATCCCCCACTCATTCCCACCACCAGAGGCAAAAACCCTAATAATCCACCCTGTGCTGAGTTGTTAAGCTGAAATATTTAGTAGGGTAGGTTTACTAAAGCATTTTTTGACACACATAATTTTCAGCTTTCTGACTTATTTGAACATACCTCTACTGAAAGTCAAGAAACATTTGAACATTACTACACAGTGAAGTCTGTTAGACTCCAATGACACTAATTAAAGGCATTTTTGTTTAGAAAAAGGAAGAAGCTTGGGAATAAAATATCACATGATGTTCACCTAAGTGTTCCTATTCCAGACCTGTAGGAAGTACTTACACAGCAGGGAACTAAGTCTGACTGTCTTTTGCTTTCTTTCTCAGTCATCTTGTGGAATCGTCCATTGAGGTTACAGCTCAGAATTGTGAGTGCCAGGGTTTAGTGCCAAGTATAGTTTTTAAATTTTGATATTTTAACTGATTTGATTTTATTATATTGCAAAATTTTAACTTGATAATTATAGGAGTAATTCAGTAACATGCAGGCTTAATGGTATTCAGGCTGAGTAATATGTGAAACTACCATCTAGACCAAGAAATGGGGAATTATTAAAAGTTCAGAGGCATCCCTGTTTTCTGTTATTATCACTACACTCTCTCAAAGGTTATGCCTATACTTCTATACTTCGTACAAGGGAAAGCACAGACTAGTCAATTCTAGGTGACATTCCTTAGGCAATATTTCCCTTCATTACTGTTGCTGTATAGTCTTCTCTTGATAAAGGTGCATTATGACTGATTTATTACACTTATAAGTGGTTTCCTATTTAAAGTTACTATGCATCTTGTTGCTATGCAACACCATGTCTTTTCATAAATATGTGCATTTATTTTTACATTGGGCTAAGAGTATGTGGCTTACCAAGTAAGGACCCTGCAGTCTATAATACACTCATAATCTGTGTGTCTTACAAAAGCTACTTGAGTCAGACACTCTCTGTTTCAATCCCCTCTTTCACAAGGGAATCAAGGTTAGTGTGATGTCTCTGCAGGATATGTAGTTTTTGTAGAGGACTGCTGACCTGAATTCAATCCCTAACATCTGCGTAAGGTGCAAGAAGAGAACAGACTCTGCAGCATTGTCCCCTGACTACTACATTCATGTCTCCACTTGCATGCTGTGAGCATCTTGCACACTTGAAGTAATAGTAAATAACATTGCTTCAAATGGGAATCAGATAGCATTCAGTGCACAGTCTTTCAATGAAGAGTAAATGGGTTAGTTTTTAATTTTCTTTCCAAACTGATGTTTTTGCATCTTTTAAAAATCTTTCATTAAGCTGTTCTCCATGAAGTCTGAATGGTTTGATAATAACACACTTTATGTTGTTCCTTGTATTACAAAGTTCAATACAACAAAGTAAAACAAAGGTAACATAAGCCCATATAAGGTTTTATTTTATTTTATTTTTTAATCTCTTCATATAGCTTTCCAGGCTAACTAGTCTAATTTTTACAGATTTCACTATTTGTGTGTGTGTGTGTGTGTGTGTGTGTGTGTGTGTGTGTGTGTGTGT